>CAUYQG010014454.1:0-14743 GCA_963574415.1 Tarsius wallacei | reverse complement strand
TATATATACATATATATATATATGTATATATATATGATGCCTGTGGCATGGAAATTTCATGTAGGGGAGGCGTATGGTTAGGAAAAATGTCTGAAGTGGCTTCTGAGGCAGGGGGTCCGGTGGGGCGGCCATGAGGAAAGGAAGGTGAGAAGCGCTGGTCTAGAATGAAGAATGGTGGGGAGCCTCGGGTTGAGCCCCGGACTCCAGCTCAAGAGACCATGGCCGGGTCACATGGGGACCTGCCAGGTGTGCTGGGGAGG
Source organism: Tarsius wallacei (assembly GCA_963574415.1). Taxonomy (NCBI): domain Eukaryota; kingdom Metazoa; phylum Chordata; class Mammalia; order Primates; family Tarsiidae; genus Tarsius; species Tarsius wallacei. Next base: position 14,483 of record CAUYQG010014454.1, on the reverse strand, counting down.
GAGGGGCAGAGCCTTCCCTTGCTTGTTCTGGATTTTGCTCCAATGCTACCAAGTGAGGAGGTTCCTTGAAAATACACGAAGGCCTTTGAAGGGAAGGCTGCACGTGCGTGTATGTATGTGTGTGTGCATATATGTGGGGGGCATGAGTGTGCAGGGAGAATAATCAGATACAGTCAGACTTGCACCCGCTCACAGCCCCCACATATGCCAGTAACTGAATCAGGCCCCTGGCCACAGCCTGGCAGGGGACGGCTATCATGGGAGACCATCGTGCGAGACACATCAAAGCCCTTGTGATTAAGCCGTTTGGCATTTTCCTCCCTCGGAGAAGCGAAAGCTAGGGAGAAGCAGAATTGCTTTGGAAATCGGATCTGCACACCACAGCTCCTGGCTCAGGGTAGCACAGGGGGTGCCTGGAAGCCCCGGACACTTCAGGGAATTCGGGGGATAGACCTCCTGGCTGGAGCCAGAGGTGGCCAGGGAGGAGTAGAGGGCAGATCAGAGAGGGGCGGTAGGGCAGTTGCTGGAGGACATAGAAGGCAAGGAAGTGGATTCTTAAGCATGGCTGGGGTTGAGGGGAACAAAACCCAAGGTGATCAGAAGCAATGGATTGAAGGCGATCTAGTGTGGGCTATTGCTCTGCTAGCCTTGCAGAGGGGAGGTCTGGGGTGTCACTGTGGCGATGTACGGATGGGAGTCAGCAGGCTCTGGTGATGGACTGAAAATAGACGGTGCAGGAAAAGGAGAGACAAAGACACCACTAACCTCTGAGGCTTAGTTTTTGGGGTCATAGTGGTGGCCTAGGCAGCAAGGGACATTTTTATAAGGAAAGCTGATATGTTTACATATGTGAATGCCACCCTATATCCACGTCAGCACATGTACCAGAACGCCCCATCCCTCACCCACAGCAGACATCACTAGCTGATCCCAGCACACAAATGGACCTCCAAGCCTTTCTTACCTGCCCTCTGTCAGCCATTAGCAGTTGATAAGCTGGAAGGAGCGTGCTGTCCAAGATTCAGGGTGAGTCCATTTGCATGCCATTGGTGTCTTCTTTCAAGAATATCTAGGGACAGAGCCTCTGGAGGGGTTTTATTTAATTATACGAACACGTCAGCTTATGATGTATTGTTCTCTCCCACCACCACACCAAAACAACCACCCACCACACGCGCACCCACTTCCTCCCAAGCCCTGGGAAAGCCTGCACTCATCCTTCCTGATCCTTCTCCCTCCTCTCTCCAAGGTGCGCTTCCAGCCGGCCAGCCTCTCTGTACTCTGTGTGCACCCACCCTGGTGCTAAAGCAGTCTTTACCAACGAGCTGTGCTCCTCTGTCCCTTCTCCCTCCTTTAACGAGGCCCTGTGTGCTCTTTTCCGGAAGCAGTAGCTCGCCCCTTGCTTCTTTCCCATAAATAACACTGGTCAGTGGACTTTTAAGAGGGCTCATGGCTACCCGCTGCGAGGCTCTCCCGGTCTGTGTCTGGTCTTCCCCACATCCTCCTCGTGGGCAGGCATCGCTGTCCCTTGTTTGGGACACAGAGCCCACAATTTTCTTCTTTGGTTCTTTTTTTTTTTTTTACTTTTTCCTCATTTCTAAGATAACTGCCTTGTACTGACTTCCAAGGGCTTTGCGAGCTTTGGGGGAATATGACATTAGCCACAACTGGGTTTGCATTCTCTTGCTTACCGTGGCCCCCCGTCCAGAATACAGAATTGGTTTAAGCATAATTCCTGGCTTGCGGTCAACATTGGTCCATGTGCGGCTCTCTCTTGTTTCATTCTTAGCTTTTAATAACATTGTGGATACACCAAGTGTCTTGTCTTATGTCTGTCTGTGTGCTCTCCCTTCATCATCCCCCCAAATCACTTGAATCTGGCTTTTTTTTTTTTCATTCCCTTGTTTCTGGAAAATACCGTGTCACATTCGTGTGGATCACATATTGCTTGGATTTAGTTATCTTTGAATTTTATTTTTAAAGTGTTATACATAATCTCCTGGGACTTGTATTTCCTACTCAATGGTATATATCCAAGATCTATCCACGTGGTGTTTGTTCATTTTTACTACTACACACTACTCTATTGTATGAAAACACTGCAATGTATTCATCCGTTTCCCTGCCAAGGGGCTGAATTCTGCTGTTACAAAACATGCCTCTATGAGTGTCTCCCATGTCCCTAGAGTCTGCCTTGGGTCACACACATCATCTCACATCCTCACCATGACCCAGAATGTGGCTGGCCAGAGCCATTGTACAGATGAGGAAGCTGAGACTCACAGAGCCCATGAAACGTGCTCAGGGTTGCCTGGCATGAGAGGGATAGACCAGGATCCCAACCCCGACCTCCTGCTTCTCAAACCCCCATCCTTCTGCCTTCCTTTCCGGCTCTGCCTGAAAAACCAAGGGACTTGTGTCGACCTGCTGGCCTGTGTACAGGGCTGGAAGATTAGGATTCATTCATTCAGTCATTCATTTCTTTATCCGTTCAGATAGCCAGTGAGTACTAATTGAGTGGCTGCTGTGTGCCAGGCTCCACGCTAGACCCTGGGGACCAACTGAGGTGAAAGCCACTGTCATTGCCCTTATGGAGTTTACGTTCAGTTGGAGAGGAAGGATAACAAATAAATCAGCAAAGACAGTGTTTCCCGGCTGTGTCAAGCTTCAGGAAGCAAATGCCAGGGCGAGGAGAAGGCAGCTGGGATGTGGAGGCGTTTAGAAAGGGATTTGGAAAGGCTGGACAAGGGAGATTTCGGCAGCTGCCTCCGCCTCCCCGGGCTGTGGACACGGGAGGAGATCCTCGTGGCTCCCTCCTCAGAAAAGGTCTCCAATATCTTCTGGGGGCTTTGAACCTGAGACGAGCTCCTCTAAGCAGCTCAGATCTCAGCTCCCTTTTTCATCTGACTCCCTGGATGACTGCTCAGCCTTCAAGGCAGCCCCCAGCCGGGGCTAATCTGAAATAAAAGTTTTTATTTATCTAGCTTGATACCTGGTGCAAGGTTAAATCATACAAGAGAAAAAGCAATAAAAGAGAAAGATTAAGCGTAAGGCGCCGTCTTAGGCGTGCCCTTTTGCAATATGGTTACAAAGATATTAAGCCCGAAGTCACCCACAGCCCCACACTGCTGTTCCCTTGTCTCTCTGGGCTCGGCTGAGCCCCCGCCAGAGCCAGAGGGAAGAGGGGATAGGGCGAGGGCCGCAGGAGGGAGACCCCCTGGGGTGCCCCACAGAAAGGGTAGGCGGCCAGATGGAATTCTTGTTACTCAGCCCATCCGCCACCTCCCACCCCCGTGCAGCTCTGATTCATGACTTCCCCGGGGACCAAAAACATTGACATCTGCATGTACTTTCTTGTCAGCGTATCTGTGTCATCAGTATTTATTATGTGCCTGCTATGGGCAAGGTACCCTAGGGAGAGGGGGTGAGAAGGCTTCGTCACCATCCCTTCCCACAATCAGCCAGGGCTTGAGTTGCCGGTGTCCTCAAGCAGGCTACTTCTGTCTGTGCCTCCGTTTCCTCGTCTGTAAAATGGCTTATTTTAAAGGTTCGATGAGTGAATACAAGCAAAGCTCTCAGAACAGTGCCTAACGCACAGCAGGCATCCAAGAAGTGTTATTTGTTATGAGTATTAACATCCAAAAAATTGTAGTCTAGTTGGTAACAAACACAAACAAGAAAAACAACAGGTGAGTTCCTCGGCATGTGGGTACTAGTGGGAATCTCTAAAGATCCGGATGTCACTGGCTTGTGCTCTTGCTCCGTGCCTGCATAACTTCAGACTTCAGCTTCCATAAAATCACCACCAAATGCTGCAGAGGCACCTGCAGGATGGGGTGGGAGGTGGCTCCCAGGTGCTTTGTAGCTGCGTCTTCTGCCCCGGTCCCTGTGGGTGTCTCTGGCACAAAGCCACCCGAGGTGGGTACTGCATGGATCCTGCTGTTAGGATCCTCTGTAGCCCTGAAATGATCAGCATCCCCCACACGCTCCAGGACCCTGGAACCAGAATGGACGGTGGGCTCTTCCCCCCATCGCAGGCCACATAAGGGCTCTGGGTCCCACCGCACTGCCTGCTGGGCCCTGGGCACCGCATGCCCCCTGCCCCCTCCCACACAAGCAGCTCCCCGGCTCCAGCCTGCAGCTCTTCCCTCTGCAGGGCCAGACAGGGCCACGAGGACACCACACCACCTCCCCACCCCATCTTCCCTGCAGAGCCCATGCTTTAAAGCAAGTTTTTTGAAAAGAAAGGGAGGGAGGCAGAAAAGCAAGCAAGAAACCTTTCTTTTAGCCAGAATGAAGGCCCACCCACCTGTTCACCAGACGTGTCCGGTGTAGACCCTAGGGAGAACCAGCTGCACAAGTAACTCATCCAAAAACCTGAAGCACGGCATATGTAAGAAACACCCCAGAAGAGCAGGAAAGGGATTGTTTTGCCCAGGAAAGGCAGTCCTTGAAGGGAGATTTGGATTGGAGAGGGAGTGGGAGGGGGATATCGCCAGCCGCAGGATGGGAGGTGAGCACACATCCCGGGGACCATCCTCTCCCGCCTGAACACCCTCTTGTGGGTCAGGACTCACATTAGGAGAGCTTTGAACGCCAGACTAAGGAGTAATAATAGCTTGGCAATAATAGCTGATACTTCCCGGGTGCTTAGGAATGGCTCTAAGTGCTTTATCTGCATCAACTCTTTTAACCCTCCCAATAACCCCATGGGGTGGTAGTATTATCATCCCCCTTTTACAGCTGAGGAAACTGAGACCTGGTTGCCCAAGGCCACACAGCTGGTGCATAGGATGGTAGAGCTGGGAACTGAGCCCAGCAGACTGGCTGCAGGCGGGCTCTTCTCTCCTGCGCCCTGCCCCGAGCGCCTGCCCCAGGGTGGGAATCACCAGGCCCACCTCAGGGCTTGGCTCAGCTTCCGGCACTCTCTGCAGCCTCTCTCTCCACCTCTATGTCAAGTGCCCTGAGTCAATTAACTGGCTGCCCTCATTCAAATATTTGACCAATATCCTGGAAACAGAGATTTCAGAGCAGATATTTTCAGACATTGATTGAAGTGAACAAACATTCTGGCACAGAATGGATTTACTGCTCGACGTCTCACTCTGCCGAGCTGTGCTCCATTCCAGCACCCCTCCCATCCCTGCCTGAAGGTGTTTCTTTGGGGGGGCAAGGTGGGGTGGAATCGGGCTGCTTCTGTTTTCTAGCTCACGACCCCTGCCACCCCCTGCTCCTGGCCCTGGGCAAGCACTCAGGAGATGCCAGCCCTCTGTTGGCTAGAATGCCATGAAGACCCCTCCCCTTTTCTGCAGGATCACAGCAGCAAAGCACTTCTGAATCTATGAAGGCAGGGACTGAAGAGTGCTTTGCAATGTCCAGTAGACCAGGGATTACTTTAAAGGGGTGGGGACTAGTTTTTCTTCACGATGATGGTGGGAGTCCTAAATGTCGTAAGAGCAATTTAATTGAGACTTAAAGGAGCACTTGCAGATGGAGACGTGAGGCCCTGGGATGTCTTTGCCCTCTTTAGAAGTTGGTAGGGGTGGGAGAGCTGCCCGTTAATGACTCAGCAGGTGTCTCAGGCGAGTCCCAGGGGGCAGCTTCCCTGTTTGGTGGCTTGGGGAGATGAGACTATGGAGTGGAAGGTGGACGTAGAAGACCATGCCGTCAGGAGGCTGGAGGATTTGCTGGTAGGTAAACGCATGGATGAGTGCCTGTCTATCCATGCAGCATCTGCTGGGGGCTGGTGCTGGCAGGAAGTCCCAGGCGAGATGGGCGGAGGCCCAGGGTGCCATGGGCTGGGGTGCAGATGGGGGCTTCACTCCAACGCTGGCCCCCACCTGAGTGAAGATGTTAGGTGACACAGGGGTGGGTGTGAACTGATACTGACCCACACCACAAGACGGTTATTCCCTCTTGGTTCTGTTTCAGAGCTCCTACATCTGCTCATTCTGTCCAGGAGAAAGTCCTGTTGGGTGCTTGTGTCTTTAACACCTCCTACCTGGGTTCGTCTCCCTCCGAACACAAGGGGAGGCTTCGGGGCCTTCGGAGGCCAAGTCATGCAACTCGCCACACAGGCTGGCCGCCCAGGTTCATTTTCCCCATGTTACGGTCAGCCCCTGTGTGTGGCCAGTGAGCTGGCTCTCCACTTGTGATGCTCTGAACTGGTTTCTTTTAGGATGATTTTAGAGAAAAATATCGAGTCAAATTAAAGAAAAATGTTAAGCAAATAATAATACAAGTTACATACAAATATGGCAGAAATGGGGAGGGTGGCATCCCAGGGACTGAAGACTGGATGGTGCTGACGTGTGAGTAGTCTTGACTCAAACTTTTCCTGGGGTGGCTTGGGAGACTTTCCTTCTGGAGTCACCTCAGTTCATGTGAAGTGCTCAGGACAGCTCCTGGCCCTGGGCAAGCACTCAGGAGATGCCAGGCCTCTGTTGGCTAGGATGGCAGGAGCAGAGCCACTTTGGAAATAGGATGCACTGTCACCCACGAGCCGGTGTTATTGGCACTGCTGCTGGGACTGAGGGTTGGCTCTGTGGCGAGGAAGGCATCCCAAGCAGGAGGGACTGAGATGAATAAAGATTTAGAGGGAGGACCCAGGGACATTTACAGGGCAGTGGACAGACCAACCAGGCTGCAGAAGAGGAGAGACAATGACTTGAAGGGTCTTGAGGACCGAGCTGAGGAGTGCTCGTTTTTTCCTTTTGCGGCACCTGAGGTTACAGGAATCCGAGAGTATTCAGGAAGCTCAGGGAAAGGGACTTTCTGTGAGGCTCCCACAGGCATCCAGAGCCCCCTGCTCAGAATCAGCCTCGGACACCAGTGTGAACATTCCTCCTTCCTCAGAGCACATGTCCTAGTTTCCTATAGCTGCCGTACCAGAATGCCACAAACTCAGTGGCTTAAGCCACAGGAATTTATTCTCTTACGATTCTGGAGGCCAGACGTCTGCAGTGAGGCTTGTGGGGCTACAATCAAGGTGTTGACAGGGCTGGTTCCTTCTGGAGGCTCCAGGAGAGAATCCCTTCCTTGCCTCTTCCAGCATCTGGTGACTGCCCCCTTCCTTGGCGTGTGTCCGCATGGCTCCAGTCCCCGCCTCCCTGGCCACACTGCCTTCTTGGCTCCTGTAGCCAAGTTGCCCTCTGCCTCCCTCTTACAAGGACCCTTGTGGTTACATTTGGGGCCACCCAGATAACTCAGGATGATCTCCCATCTCGAGATCCTTAACTCATGTCTGCAGAGTCCCCTTTGCCATGCAGGCTGCAGGCTTTAGGAACCGGATGGCCTTGAAGGCTACTATTCCGCCTACCACAGCAACTTTGCCCTTTCCAAGCATTTTCCCCTCTCCGCTGGCTCCCTCGTGGTCTCACCCGGCCCACGGTGGCCATGCTGCCTCTCTTCATCACAGCTGCCCTTGAAGTGTCCTTTCAGTAATATTGTCTCAGCTGTCGACCATCTCTATATCCTAGTTTTCCCATTCCAAGTTTCCTGGAGGGGTCAGATCGACCAGTTTGTCATCAAAAGCAGTGTCCGCAAGCCACAGGGAGCTGGCAGCCTGGGACAGTATCACCCAGGCAGCTGGTGCAGAAGAGACGGCAGGGCCTGGGTGAGGTGGGCCCCATATACATTTAGTACACGTTTAAAGATAGACAGATAGACCCAAGCGACAGAGCAGAGCTCTTAGAAGATTGTGTATAAATATGGAGACTTGTTATATGATAAAGGTGGCACTGCAAATCACTGAGGGAAGGATGACTTGTTTAGTAGCCACTGCTGGGAAAACTAGCTCACTATAAGGAAAAAAAATAAAGCCCGGTTCCTACCATACACCGCATACCAAGGTGGACTCCAGATGAATTAAAGACCCACGTGTGAAAGGTAAAACATAAAACTCATGAAAGGAAAGGCAGGGTATATCTTCGTGACCTTGTAGTAGGAAAGGACTCCTTGGCACCCACAGAGCTCGTGCCGTGGAAGAAAAATTGATCTGTATCAGAGGAGTTCTGATTCCAGAGGAACGTATAGACAAAAGTAGCAACAAATGACACGGAGAGGGTTTGTGCAACAATTAAAACTGGCAAGGGGCTCAGAGCTAGAATAGATGAGGACTTCCTGCAGATCAGCGGGGAAAAGTTGGGAAATCCAGCAGAAAAACAGGCAAAGGATATGGCTAGAATGGGAAAGCCCAGGGCCAAGAGGGCAGATGTGGAGATGTTGAAACTGACTAGAAATCGGAGAAATGCAAATGGCAATGACAGTGCCTAGCCTCTCCATGCCCCACATGGGCTCCCTCTGCCTGTGTCTGTGTGGCCTGCAAGCTAGAAGGGGCTTGAGAGAGAAGCATTTTCGCAGTTGATCTGAGGGTAATACACACTATCTGTGAACTTCCACTAGGCAATGTGATCCCCGCCACCAAAATTGCATTCTTTTCATGAGTAGACCCATATTATAAAAAATTGTGTTCAATGATTATCCTATTTTGAATTTGTCAAAAGTTTTTGTGAAAATTTCTTTTCTTTCTTCTTAAAGAAGTGTCAACATAATACCCACTGTTTGGCCTCTTGGCCTGCAAACTCTAAAATATTGAAGGTGGCCCTTAACGGAGAAAGTATGCCAACCCTGCAACTCAAGAGCACTCTGCATCCGTTAGAAGCCACATGCTGTTAGGTTGAATCACATAAAATCACCATTTTTGTAGATCAGAATGGCTGATGAGAGCAATTTCATATGATTCGACTTAATAGGTGTGCATGCAGCAAAATAGATCAATATTTAAAACCTAGTATTGGGCATTTATGAAAGAGAAGAGAGGGCTAACATAATTCCATTGCTGTAACCTCAAGAAGCAAGCAATAGAGGCAGTAGATGTTTACCAAGAATTTGTGCATGTTCAGGGACATGGCGCAAAGCGTGGGAACTGGTACTTGCCCTGGAGAAGAGGGATGGGGTGGGGTGACAAGGAAACCCAGCTGTCGGTACAGTGGCTCAAACCTGTAATCCCAGCACTTTGGGAGGCTGAGGTGAAAGGATTGCCTGAGGTCAGGGGTTCGAGACCAGCCTGGGCAACTCAATGAGATTTCGTCTCTACAATCTAAAAAAACTAGCTGGGTGCGGTAGCGCACGCCTGTAGTTCCAGCTACTTGGAAGGCTGAGGCGGAAGGATCGCCGGAGCCCAGCAGGTCAGCGCTGGGGTGGCCATGAGCATGCCACGACACTCCAGCCTCGGCGACAGAGTGAGACTCTGACTCAAAAATAAAAAGAAACCCAGCTGTCATGACATTTCCTAATAGTTACTGGGTCATCGCCACATGCTAGGCACCACTTTAAGCAGCTCACGGGTGTCAATTCATTGACTTCTTGAAGTGTCCTGATGAGGAAACCAGCTCAGAGAGGTTAGGTAACTTGCCCAGGGCCACTCAGCTTGTGAACGTCAGGGTCAGGCTTTGGACCCAGGCAGTTTGGGCTCCAAGTTTGGAGATCAAATCTGAAGTCCAGTGATGTGGAAGCGGGAAGGAACAGCGAACATATCTGAAAAAGCAGACTCCCCTCTGCCTACATCCTGCACCGGCCCCTGCTCACTCCGTGCCCAGGAAACCCCTGGTGCCTCTTTTTCGTCTTGCTTCTCCCGGGCCCAAAACTCCCACCTCAGCTTCTGACCATACGCACTGTAAGAGTTGGGAAGTGTGGACCCTACCCCTGCCTGGACCTGACCTGATAGATGGGGTTTGTCACCCACAGGACAAATGGCTGACTGGATGTCCCCTGAGAAAGGGCTCTGGCATTCATATACTGAGATCTCAGCAGAGGGCTTTGGGTCAGATGGGTCCAAGTTCAAATCTTGGCTCTGAGTTCCATTGCCTGTGGGACCTCCACAAATCACTTCTGTAAATGGAGGTAAAAATGCCTGCCTCTGTAAGCAGTGCATAGCACATGTCTGGTATACAGTAAATGCTCGCTAAATTATGATTGATCACAAGTTCATCGACATCACCTGGGGATGTGACTGCTTGTCATTGCACACTCATGAAAGAAGGAGACTTGGGAAAAGCAGGGAGGAACCTATTTACCTAATTAGTCTGCCCGTTTCCCTTTTTTTCCACATCCCTCCTCTCCTCTAAAATGTATCTTCACACTCACCTCCTCCAGGAAGCCTTCCCTGACCACCCAGCTTGCATGATCTGCTTAACTTAACTGACAAAAGCAGGTTGGTCTCCCCGTTTCATTTATAATGGGAGTTTCAGGCTCACCCCAGCTTGCCTTCCATTTTATCTCTGACCTGCCATCCCCTGCCCCTGCCCAGGGCAGCATCCCTTCTAGCATGGCCGCCTGGTTGGCTTAGGGGTTCACAAGCATTTGTCTCATTCACCTCATTCTCTTCCTTCCCTTCATGGTGACCACTGAATCCATGAGTCCATAGGCCCCTGGGACATGAGCTGTTGAACCCTGCAGGCCTGCACAAGTCCCAGACACACCATCCTCATAGCCCAGAAAGGAACCGTCCCTTCCTGAGGGACATCTCTGCATGTGGGCCCGAACACCTGCCAGGGCCTTCCCCTAAGTTCTCAAGATAACATTCTGTGGGAGGGATTACCTCCCTGTGATACCCATGAGAGCCCAGAGGAGAGGCCCATGACCTACCTGGGACTGCCCAGATCCTGTGTGACATAGCCAGCAGTGGGCACCAAGCCACCCACACCCACATTCAGGACCTTCCTGTCAAAGCCCAGCTTACAATGAGCCCAGAGGTGACCGTGTACCTCCCACGTTCCTACTGTGAAAACTTCTGTTCCCCCAGTTCTCCAGGGAGGCTGAAGTCCACACCAGCCAGCTTTCCTCCCCAGCCCGTGTGACTCAGAGCCACTAATTGGGACTTGGTTCTGGGCGCCCCCTCTGATTAACACTGACATTCCCTGGCACTGAGGATGGTGCCTTCTGCCAGGCTCCACTCAGGGCAGAGGGAGGTTCTCACATGGTCTGGGCTCAGCAGAGGGAGGGATTGGTCTGCAGGGAGAACAGAAGACAGAAAGCCCCCTGGCTATAACTAGGATGTCACCGCAATCCTACATGCCATACCATGCAAAGCCTGCTATGGAGGTTCTGTCTTATGCTTACAACAAGCATGATTGGTGTCCCCTTTTCACAGATGAGGAAATAGTCTCAGAAAGGTTATGTAACACGTTAGTAGGGTCATGCTAGCCCAAGGAGTGGCAGAGCCTGGATTCAAACCCAGGTCTACATGAGTCTGGAGCCCAAGTGCTTTCCATGGGACCACCCAGCCTCACTGGATTGTCATGGCATCCCTGTCATGTGCGACCCCAGATGGGTAAACTGAGGCTTGGGAATTCAAAGTCATACGCTAGTCTGGCTCCTGGTCCACTCTGTATTCTGTTCTCTGCACACAGGCTTCTCCATCCATACCAGGACCCCTGGCCCTCAAGTAGGGGCAGCAGGAGGGTACCCAGGAGAAGCAATGAGGTTAGGGTTGCCCTGTGTTGACGTGAGAAGCAGATGGGAAGGAGTCACGAGGTTGTTAGATAGGCCACAGAGGGCCTGGCTGCACGAATGCTGGAAGCCAGGAGGACTTGCTGTGGGGGAGGGAGGGAGCACGCAGGGTCTTAGGGAAGAGGGAAGTGAGGAACTGGCACTTCCAATGCCTGCCTGCCCTGCTCACTGGGGCCTGACCCCCCCACCCCCCCACCACCCCACCCCCGCCACCCACACTCCCTCCCTCCCTCCCTCCCGGGTTGGGGACATGGGGCCGCTGAGGTCAGGTCTTTGTTTGAAGGACAGATAATTAATCCCACAAAGTAATCCCAGCACACTCAGGCAGATTTATGGAGATCGCCTCTGTCCTGGGAGCTCTCCCTCATCATCCTTCATTTCCCAGGCAAAGCGAGTGACTTGTTATATCATAGGCCCCACGCCAGCAGGAATTTCATTTAGGGGAGTTCTCTAGGTGGAAGGAGATTGATCGCCCGACCTGGGAGAGATGAGGTGCTCCTGGGGCCGGGAGGGAGGCGTGGAGCAGGCCGTGGCCTCCTTTCCCCTTGCTGGTCCCCATCTTTCTCCCAGCACGGGGCTGTCTCATGGGGCTCACCTGTCCTAGGCCACAGGGACCTAGATATCATCCAGTCCACCGTCCCAAGCTCCAGATGAGAAAACAGAGGCCCAGAGCAGCACCGGAGGGGCCTGTTTTCCAGGCCTTTCAGCTGCTGTGCCCTGGCCGCCCCATCCCTATGACTGCCCCTCCCCGCTCCCCACCTCTGCCCTGAAGCTGCAGGTGCAGGAAGCTATCAATGGCCGTCACACACAGGAGCTCCTTCAAGCTTCTCAGGGAGGCTTCTTCTGTGGAGGAGGGGAGTGGATTGGCAGGGCCTGGCTGCCTACCCACTTCCAGTAAGGAAGGACAGGCATGGCCCCGGGGGTGAGGGTAGTGGCTTCTGATCTATTGGTCCTGTCTCTAGCTGACTGAGGGCAGCTTGGGGGACCTCATTGTCCCCCTTTGAAACAAGGGGTTTGACTTGATACATATTGAACAAGCCCCTCTCCTGGACCCACCACTGAGGACAAGACCATGAACTAGACAGGCAAACCTGTAGCCCTCAGGCTTCTCTGGACACACCCACTGCATCCTCACACCTGCCCCGCCCCACCCTCAAAGAGCAGGTTGAGCCCAGGCTGGGGGCACCCCAGAAGGGAGAGGCGGGCCTGGTCACAGCAGGAGTTGGCATGACAGCATATAGGCAGGCACCAGCCCCACCTTTGCCAACTTGGCAACGCCTGGTTGATGGGGACCGAGCATGATGGAGCTGTCTCCTTCCGAGGCTCACACCCAGCTCTCAGTAATGAAGGCTGTAAGCCATCTTCCGACTGGGCCTGCAAGCCAGGGCTGCCTCAGCTGACACTGCTGGGGGCTCAGTGCTGGGGGGTGCCCATGTACAGAGGTTTGCCAAAGAGGCTGAAGATAGCAGCCATCTCTGTTCTGGCCAAGGCTGAGGAGAGTGATTGGCTCTGAGGCTCTGCTCAGTGCTGGGGAGGCCAGGAGCTCTCTCCACAAGCACAGAGCTCATTACCTTTTTCTTCTGGGTGCTATGAGCCAAGGACTTGCAAAATACCCCCAAAGATGCCATACGTCTCCAGCAGGAACTTTGCCGCCCCTCCCCTCCAGGAGTGTCTATTCTCAGAGCTTGCAGTGGGAGTGCTCTAGGGCATCCACTATGCTGGGGCACTCCCCACAGAACCTGCCCTCCTGCCGGGAGACTAGGGATCTGCATCCCAGACCAGCGAAGTAAAGGAGGCGGGACCAGAAGCCCCTTTATTGAGAAGGCCACCAGGCCACGCTTCCCAGAGGTGGCCCAGTGGGAAAGACCCTGAACTTGGTCCTATGACTTCACTTTTCAAAAAAGTTGACAGAGTCTCTAGAAGGACGTGAGTAGCTGAGCCTCCTCCCTGGTCCAAGGGCAAGGACTGTCTTTCTCCTGTTTCTTGCTTGCTCAGAAGAAGGTCCTGCTTGCGCAAGGCAGGGGACCGGAATGTCTGGGACAGCCCTACCTGCCTGCCAAGCTCCCTTATCAACCATCCTCTGGATACCTGCTTGATGCAGGCATTGGGCCAAGGGCATGATGTGACATCTGGGGCTGAGGCTTTAGCAGGGGGATGGGGGCATTCTGGAGGCCAGGCTGCCGGGACAAAATGGCCAAACGCGGGGACAGAATGCCACACTCCAGCCGGGACCCCTACCCTTCGTCAGAGAAGCAGGACCAAGTTCACTGGCAAATGTGAAACATTACTATCTAGAAAGTGCAGAAACCGATTGAGCACACTCCCACGTGTCTACCACCCTGGCAACATTTGTTGACATTTTGCCATATTTACTTTCAATCCTTTTTGCTCTTCTTTTTTTATTCTTGTTTAAGAAATGAAACATTGCAGATATTGTTGAAGACACCGTTTCTTTTATTTCAGTGATCTCAGAGGCCTGGACTGTGAGGATTAAGTGAAAAAGGTGAAAATTTCTGATCCCGATGTTAGCTTCAAAAATGAGCTCCCTGACTTGAGTACGGACTGTGTCTTAGGTGACACTAAGGAATCATTCATTCTGTTTAGCATGATCATGGCATATTTGGTTGCATTTGTAAACTTATGAGAGATGCATATAGTATTTAAAGGCCAGGTGTGGTAGCACTTATCTGTAGTTCTAGTTATTGGGGAGGCTGAGGCAGGAGGATCACTTGAGCCCAAGTCTTCAAGTCCAGCCTGGACAACATAGTGAGAACCTAGCTCTTAAAAGAAAAAAAAAAAAAGATGAATTGGAATTTGCTCTGAAGACACCATGAAAAGTTGACAGCGGGGGGATGATTTTAAAATAAATAAGATTGGCAAAATGCTGATGATTATTGAATCACAGTAATGGGTACGTAGCACTTTGTTGTGTTCTTGTGTCTACATTTGTGTATGTTTGAAATTTTCCATAG
>CAUYQG010014453.1:0-21377 GCA_963574415.1 Tarsius wallacei | reverse complement strand
TCCTTTCTTTTGTGTTCCGTTCACCTGAAAGTTTGTTTCCCATCCTCTTACTTTGAGTCTGTGAGTGTCCTTTCTAGTGAGGTGAGTCTCTTGAAGGCAATAAATTGTTGCCTGGTGATATTTTATCCATTTTGCCATTCTATGTCTTTTCAGTGGTACATTTAGTCCATTCACATTTAGGCTAATTATTGAAATGCAAGTGTTGATCCCTGTCATGATTTTCTTACAGAGTTGTTGTTCCTGTTTTTTCGTTGTCTTTCTTTTGGTTTTGGAGTTGGTTCTTGTGTGTTTTTAATCTTTTGCCTGTACTCTTGTGAAGAATGTTGTTCTTTTTTCCTTTTTTTCTGTGTTCAGTACTTTCTTAAGTGTTTCTTGTAGAGGTGGTTGGGTGGCAGCGTAGGTTCTTAGGGATTGGATATCTGGGAAAGATTTTAATTCTCCCTCACTGGTGAGGCTTAGCTTGGTTGGGTGGGTTATTCTTGGTTGAAATTGTTTATCTTTTAGAACTTTGAAGATAAGGCTCCAGGCTTTTCTAGCCTGGAGGGTTTCTGTAGATAAATCTGCTGCTATTCTAATTGGTCTTCCCTGGTAGGTAGTCTGACCTTTTTCTCTTGCTGCCTTTAGGATTTTTTCTTTTATAGCTACTTTGTTTAGGCAAATTATTATGTGTATGGAAGTTGGTCTTCTCGTTTGTTGTCTTGCAGGGGTTCTCTGAATCTCTAGTGTTTGAATTTTTGCATCACTGATGAGATGAGGGAAGTTTTCTTGAATGATTTCATGAAATGTTTGTTCCAGTGTGACCTCTGACTCTCTCTCTGCCTCAGGAAGGCCAATTGCTCTTAGATTGGGTCTCTTGAAGTAATCATTCATATCTTGAAGGTTTTGTTCTGTCTTTTTAAGCTTCTTTTCTATGTTTTTGACAGTTTGGGTTAGTTCTGTATTTTGGTCTTCAAGTTCTGAGATTCTTTCTTCTGCTTGGCTAATTCTGCTTTCCATGCTTATTAGTTTGCTATTTATTTCCATCACAGTATTCTTTACTGCTGTCATCAGCTCCTTCCTATTTTCCTCCTGTCTCTCCTCAATTTTTTTATTCTATTAATGTCTTGATGTCTGGGTTTGTTGCACGTGACCAGTCATTCTGGGGGCTCTTCATTGTTTGTGTTCTGAAGTCTGTTTTCTCAGTGTCTGACCTCCCAGGGGTCTGTGTGAGCCCTATATTCTTCTTTTGGTTTTTCTTCATTTGTGCAGATTTTTCCTCCCTACTTTTCCCTTCCCTCCACTTCTCCATCTTCTTTAATTCTGTTATTCAGGGGTGGAGGGGTTGCTTTTACTTCTGTTTGTTCCTATTCTTCCTAATGTATTTCCTCTTGCTTTGTTCAGTTCTGGAGTTGGACTGTATGTTGAGGGAAGTCTTTTTTGCAGTTTTGAGATTTAATTAAGGGGGAGCTGTGATTCAAAATCTCTTTGCAGATACCAGTATCCGCCAACAGTTGTATGGAGAGTCTGAAACCCACTTGCCACTGACTTGGAGTCTGTCCATGCAGTGGGGTTGTAGGTTTACTCCCTGAAAGCAAAATGAGGTTAACAGAGGGAAGAGAATGGAGCAGGCAGTGTGGGGAGGAGGGGGGTGGAGAAAGAGAGGAGTGAGAGGGAAAACAGATGAGTGTACCGACTGGCAAGTGAAAAGAGACACAAATACTGAAACAAATATAAAGAAAAACAATAGCCATGACTGAAAACTAACCAAAAACCATACAAAAAACTAAAACATACAATGATGCTAACGTACATGCTGACCAACCTCCTTATTGGTGTGCTATTCCTCTATACAAAGATGGGGTTTACAGAGAAATAAGAAAAAAGGAAAAAAGAAGAAAAGAAAAAAAAGAAGGAAAGGATAGAATAAAGTCAGTAGACTAACAAAATCAACCAAGTACACTCTGAGACTTTTCCTTTAAGTTCAATGTCCTTTCAGCTCTGATTTCTAACTGTCTTTGCAGGCTGGTAGAATTGTTCACAGTTAGGGTCAGTTGCCCCCGGTGTGCTCTGAAGAACAGTTCAGATATGGGCTCCCTGCCCAGTCTATTAATGAGATCTGGCCTTGTCTATTTATCAAGGGGGAAGAGCATCTGTCATTCCCGTTTTGATGTTGTTACCTTGGATCCCCAGCAGGTGGTGCTATCTCACCGCTGCAGTTGCTGATGCCTGCAGTCCACAGGGGAGTGAGCTGATATCCGTGACCGGCTGTGGCCACCTCCCCGGACATGGGGGGGGAGTTCCACAGACCTGGCTCCGGGCAAGGGGCGTGGCATGGCAGTGGCAGTGGCAGTGGCAGCAGCAGCCAGGCAGCAGCGATCTCAGAAGATCCTGCTTGCGGGGGCTTCACAGGCCGAAGTTGTGGGTCACCTCAGGCATGGGCGGGCAATGACCGCAGCAGCAGCATCCACGGCTGTGCAGCAGCCCAGACCGCTGTGATGTCTGAGTAGTGGCAACAGTGGTGGCGGTGGCAGCTGAACTCCCTGTGAAGAGCAGGCTGCCAAAGATGGGAGCTGCAGCCCTTGGGAGAGAGCTAGGGTCTTTATGAGTGTTCTCTTTCGCAGAGGGTCTCACAGACCATGGTGCCCTGTCGCCATCTTGCCAGAAAGCCCATTCTATTTCTACTAACACCAGGAGGTAAACACTTTCACTAGTTTCTTATTTATCCTTCTTGTGCTTATTTTTATAAAAAATAAGCAGATGCACATATATTTACTTTATTTGCTCTCTCTTACACTAAAGATAGCATATACTGTATGCTCATTGGTTTTTTTTTAAATTAGCAACATAACTGACTATTAAATGAACCCAAAGCAATTCTAAGCAAAAAGAAGGAAGTAGGAGATATTGCATTATCTGACTTCAAATTATACTACAAGGCTATAGTAACTAAAACAGCATGGTACTGGTATAAAAATACACACATAGATCAGTGAAACAGATTAGAGAGCACAGATGTAAAGCCACATGCTTAAAACAAACTGATCTTTGACAAAGTTCACAAACATATGCACTGAGAAAAGAACATCCTAATCAATAAACAGTGCTGGAAAAATGGGATAGTCAGATGCATAAGAATGAAACTAGACCCATATCTCTTAACATATACAAAATTAACTCAAATGAATTAAAGACTTAAAGTTAAGACCTGAAACTATAAAAATCCTAGAAGAAAAGATAGGAAAACCTTTTCTGGATATTGGCCTAGGCAAAGAATTTATGACTAACCTCAAAAACAAATGTAGAAAAAATAAAAATAGATAAACAGGACTTAATTACACAAAAAGCTTTTGCACATCAAAATAAATAAACACTGAGTAAAAGGCAACATACAGAATGGGAGAAAATATTTAGACATGACTAATATCCAGAATCTATAAGAAACTCAAGTAACTCAACATAACTCAACAAGAGAACTCAAATAACTCAACAGAGAATAACCCATGAGTTGGATTGTTAGGTCACACTCCCAGTGGAGCCTGTATAACATTAGGTCAGGCCTGGCAGTGTGAGTGTGATCCAGTGCCATCCAGTTAGAAAGTAAATAGAAAGAGAGAGAGGAGGTTCACCTTCCCAAAGTAGGGCAGGGGCCAAAGCTTAGGAAGCATGGTGGTGACAATAACTCAAAAAGCACATGGCCACACCAGAGTTTAGTAAAGCAATGGTGACTAACTGTTTGAAGTTGAATGCCTTTTAACCCTTCTTTTTGATGGGAGCAGGTCATTAAGGTAGTTGGGTGGTGGTCTGCTCCACATCATCATGAAGGGGCAGGTAAGTGCAGGTAATGATATCAGATGATGGACAGCAGGCAGATGGGTGGGTTAGTCACATGATGGCTGCTATGGTGATGGGGTCTGTCTGTTTATGAAGGTCACAAACTGCTGATTAGGTTAACCTGGGTCTTGTGTGTGGAGGTAAATACTTGAAATAGAAAATCGAATTAGTACAAAACAAGCTGGCTAGTTATTAGAGGGTAAAACCACGAGATTTAGGCAATGTTAAAATGGCTGCTCACTGGGTATATTAAATCCATGTTATGTCCTTTCATGAATGTAAGGCAGAAATTAAACAAAATATAATTCTAGTACAGTAAGAAAAAGAAAGGAAACAACAAATGACCTTATCAAAAATGAGCAAAGTATATGAATAGACATTTTTCAAAAGAAGATATACAAACAGTTAACAAACATATGAAAAAGTGCTCAACATCACTAATCATCAGACAAATGCAAATTAAAACGCCATTGAGAAACCATCTTACACCAGCAGAATGGTTATTATAAAAAAATCAATAAACAACAGGTGTTGGTGAGGAAGTGGTGAAAAAGATGCTTTTATTCTGTTGGTGGGAATGTAAACTAGTATAACTGCTATGAAAAATAGTATGAAGGTTTCTCAAAGAACTAAAAAATAAAACAACTATTCAATCCAGCAATTCAACTACTGGGTATATACCCAAAGGAAAAGAAATCATTTTATCAAAAAGATACCAGGTCTTGTATGTTTACTGCAGCACTATTCACAATAGCAAGATCATGGATTCAATCTAAGTGTCCATCAACAGATGGTTAGATAAACAAAAAATATATATAAAAACCAGAATTCATTTATAAAATTGTGTATTTATTCTTGCATGTTTAAACTTCCATCACCTTCAAAGTACTCTCCATTTGATGCAATACACTCACTGAGACACTTTTTCCACTGCTCAAAACAGTTTTTGAACTCATCAATTTTGATGCCTTTTAGTGCTTCTGCTGTTTGTTTGTTTGTTTGTTTTTTGCTTCACCTCTTCCATATCGGCAAAATGCTTCCCTTTGAGAATTTTTTTAATCAAGGGAAACCAAAAAAAAAGTTGCTCATGGTGAGATCACGTGAATCAGGAGGGCAGGGCACACGGGTCATGCTGTTTTTTTGGTCAAAAACTGCTGAACATTCAGCATGGTGTGGGCAGGTGCACTTGTAGAGCACCCATCATGAAATGGGCAAATGTGTTGAAAGACTCTCCAAAGAAAAATTTACTGAAGCCAAATGCAGCCTCTCACAACAATGCTAGCTGGTACACTGATGCCAATGGGTTGCTAGAACATTTGCATAGTAGGGAAGCCTGTACTACAAGGGGCCCGCCTCCAATGTTTTCTTTATGTCTCCCCTCTCAACCTTTACAAATAAAAAAGGGAAAAAAAAGGAAAATGTTATACTATGTATATATGTAATATATATGTATAAACTATATATATAATATACATATAAACTACATATATATATATGGAATACTACTCAATAATAAAAAAAGAATGAAATCATGTCTTTTGCAGCAACATGGATGAATATTGAGGCCATTATCTTAAGTGAAATAACTTAGAGTCAGACAATCAAATACCACATATTTTCACTTATAAATAAGAGCTAAATAATGTGTACACATGGACATAAAGAGTGCAATCATAGACATTGGAAACTCGGAAAGATGGAAGCTGGAAAGTAGGTGAGGGATGAGAAATTACCAACTGGGCCCAATGTGCACTATTCAGGTGAGGGTTACACTAAAAGCCCAGATATTGCCACTACAAAAAAAATCCATATAGCAAATTTGCTCTTGTATCCCTTAAATTTATAAAAGTAAAAATATATTAAAAATAATGAAATAGTACTTCATTGTATTAATATAATTATAGTTTATTTAATGTCTCCTATTTGTTTATTTAAGTTGTTTCTAATATTTTGCTATTATAAAAACATGAGTAACTTTGTACATATATTTTTTATATTGTTGGAGTATATCTTCACCATTTCCTAGAAGTGGGATTGCTAGCTCAAAGAAGAAATGCATGTGCACTTTTTCTAGATTGTGCCAAATTCCCCTTTATAAGGTGGTACCATTTTACATTTATACCAGCAATGTATAAAACTGTTTCCTCAAAATTCCACTACTAGGTATCTACCCACAAGAAAAAAAAATTATTGTATAAAAAATATACCTGTACTGGTATGACCATTGCAGCATTATCCACAGGAGCAAAATCATGGAACCAACCTAAGTGCCCATCAGCAATTGACTGGATTTTTTAAAATGTGGTATATATATACCATGGAATACAACACAACCATACAAAGAATGAAATCATGTCCTTTGCTGCAACATGGATGGAGCTGGAGAAACTCATCCTAAGTGAACTAACTCAGAAACTTAAAACCAAATACTGCATGTTCTCCCTTATATGTGGGAATTAAATGGTCATAAAGATGGAAATAGTAGACAGAACACCAAAGGGGGAAAGGTGGGAGGACGGTTGGCTGGTATTCAGAAGTTACTTGTCAGCTATAGTGTTCACTTTCTGGGGAATGAGCAACCTGAAGCCCAGTCCCCACCAGTACGCAACCTGGTTTGTCAGTGTAACAAAGTGTAATTCTTGTACTTCCCTTATCTAAAATAAATTTTAAAAAGACACCGCCTTCATATATATTTATCTTTTTTATTATTATAAAGATGTGGGGTACAATTCAAGGTTAGGTATACAAATGCTGATTTCGCAGGTACCCTTGTTTATGAGGTGTTCCCCTCCCTCCCCTGGCAGTTTCCCTCAACTGCCAATCCCACCCTCCACCCTCCCCTGGCAGTTTCCCACTATTACCAATCCCTTTCTTATAGTATTATAATTATTCAAGCTTTGCTTATGAGTGAGAACATATGGTACTCTGTTCTTTGTTTCTGTGATAGATCACTGAGTATGATCGACTCCAAATCCATCCAAGTTGCTGCAAAATCCATATGTTTGTCCTTCTTTATGGCTGCATAATATTCCATTGTGTATATGTACCACATTTTTTTTATCCAGTCCAGCTTCTATGGGCAGCATGGTTGGTTCCATGTTTTTGCTATTGTGAATAGAGCTGCAACAAATATATGTGTGCAGGTATCTTTTTTGTAGAATTATTTGAGTTCCTTTGAGTATACCCAATAGGGGAATTGCTGGGTCATATGGAAGGTCAATTTCTAGTTCTTTTAGAAATCGTCACACTCTCTTCCAATGAGGTTGCACTAGTATGCATTCCCACCAGCAGTGTAGAAGCGTTCCTTTTTCTCTGCATCCTCGCCGGTATCTGTCGTTGTTTGTTTTATTAATGGTGACCATTCTTACTGGACACCACCCTCTTTTAAATAATTCTCATATTGTCTCTATTCTTCTTCTACAGACCCCTCCTCAACAAATTTAAAAAAAAATTTTTTTTTTTTGCCTTTTCAGGATTTTCTTTGGTTCTGTTAAATTTCCCGAAATAGTAGAGACAAGAACTAATCATATTTACCTTGGAATCTTTACATTTACAACATTTTTTTTTTTTTTTGAGTTGAAGTCTCACTCTGTTGCCCAGGTTGGAATACAATGGCACGCTCACAGCCAAAGCAGCCTCTACCTACTGGGTTTGGATGATCCTTCTTTCTCAGCCTTCCAAGTAGCTGGGACCTTTATGACAGGCATATGCCACGATGTCTGACTTATTTTTTGATATATTGTAGAGATGAGGTCTCACCATGTTGCTCAGGCTGGTCTTGAACCCCTGAGCTGAGGTAATTCTCTCGCTTCCACCTCCCAAAGTGCTGGGATTACAGACATGAGCCACTGTAACTGGCTCTACATGTACATTTTGAGAGAAGCTGCTTGTTTGCATTTAGACATTAAGACAGAAAGATTTTGCTTCATATTTTTAAAACATGTAAACACATAATAGCAGTTCTAAAAATGATTGGCTATGAAAAATTCACACAATATCATGCTGAACTTGGCAAAAACAGAGCCAAATATTTTGTAGGGAACTATCACTATGCAAATCACTCAAAACAAGTTTTTCTTGCCTTGAACTTTTGCATGGCTATGTACAAAAGGGGAAATGAGTGTGCAAGTCAGCACCAAAGGTTATAAGACAGATGGGAGCAATGGTAAGAAAACATTTTACATTTCTGCTTATGTAGGTAGGAGGCTGAGAAAATCTTCTTCTTGTCCAAAGTGGGTTTTTGTGGGTTTTTTTGCTGTTGTATTTTTACCAACAGGACAATTTTCTTTGGAAAAGAACCAGTGCTTATGGAAACACTTGTATATATAGTGGGCTCTTGGCTTATAAAGTCTTAATACTTGCTGTTTTGATTATTGAATGGACATGGCATTTGGTGATTTGCAAATTTGCTGAAACTGGAATTTTTTTGAAATACATAGCACAAAGAAAGGCAAATGTATGTTGGCTAGAATGCCCAATAGCTAGGGTGGACTGTTTTCTCTAAGTCTCTGTTAGTCTTAATTATGTAAACAGGAATCCTTTTTTCATTTTTTTTTTAGTCAGGGTCTCACTCTGTCACCTAGGAATACAGTGGCATGACATGATCATGAGTCATGGTAGCCTCAACCTCTTGGGCTCAGGTGATCCTTCTGCCTCAGTCTCCCAAGTAGCTGAGACTCCAGGCAAGCGCTACCACACCGGGCTAATTTTATTTATTTATTTATTTATTTATTTATTTATTTATTTATTTATTTTTTAGAGATAAAATCTCACTATATTGCCTAGGCTGGTCTCAAACTCCTGGACTCAAGCAACCCTCTCACCTTGGCTTCCCAAAGTGCAGGGATTACAGGTGTGAACTACCACATCCGGCCTATTGATGTGCTTCACACATATTATAATTTTTACAAATTGAAGGATGTGTGGCAACTCTGTATCAAGCAAGCCTACAGATGCCATTTTTCCAACAGCAAGTACTCACTTCATGTCTCTGTGTTATATTTTGGCAATTCTTGTAATATTTCAAACTTTCTCATTATCATTGTGTCTATAATGATGATATATGACCAATGATCTTTGATTTTATTTTTGCAATCATTTTTGGGCATCATGAACTGTACATTGGTGAACTTAATTGATCAATGTGTGTTTTCAAAATATTACTGCTCATTGACAATGCTCCTGATCATCCAAAAGCCCGAGTAGAGTTGTACAGGGAGAATAATGTTGTTTTCATGCCTGTTAACACAATGTCCATACTGTAATTTATGGATCAAGAGGTAATTTCACGTTTTGTTATTTAAGAAATTAATTTTATAAGACTACAGCTGCCACAGACAGTGATTCCTCTAATGGATATGAACAAGGTCAGTTGAAAACCTTCTGGAATGGGTTTACCATTGTAGATGTCATTAAGAACATTTGTGAATTGTGGAAGCAGGTCAAAATATCAACATTAACAGGAGTTTGGAAGAAGTTGATTCCAACCCTCATGGATGACTTTGAGAGGTTCAAGACTTCAGTGGAGGAAATAACTACAGATGTGGTAGAAATAGCAAGATAACTAGAATTAGAAGTGGATTCTGAAGATATGACTGAATTTCTGCAATCTCATGATAAAACTATAATGAATGAAAAAGTTGCTTCATGAATGAGCCAAGAAAGTGATTTCTTGAGATGGAATCTATTTGTGCTGATGATGCTGTGAACATTGTTGAAATAACAACAAAGGATTTCATAAACTTAGTTGATAAAAAGCAACAGGGTTTAAGAGGATGGACTCCAGTTTGGAAAGATGCTATCACATCATGCCACAGAGTAATCTTTTGTGAAATGAAGAGTTGATCGATGAGGCAAACCTTATTGCTGTCTTACTTTAAGAAATTGCCATTGGCTGGGTGTGGTGGCTCATGCTTGTAATCCCAGCACTTTTGGAGGTTGAGGTGAGAGGATTGCTTGGACCCAGGAATTCAAAACCATCCTGAGCAACATAATGAGACCTTGTCTCTACAGAAAAATTAGCTCTGCATGGGGGCATGTGCCTGTAGTCCCAGCTACTTGGAAGACTGAGGCAGAAGAATCACCTAAGCCCAGGTGGTTGAGGCTGTGGTAAGCCATGATCACCCCACTGCACTCCAGCCTGTGCAACAGAGTGAAACACCAACTCAAAACAGAGTGAAACACCAACTCAAAAAAAAAAAAAAAGAAAGAAAGAGAGGAAAGAAGGAAGGAAGGAAGGAAGGAAGAAAAAGAAAGGACGGTTTGTGATCAGTCAGCAATCATCAAGATCAAGACAAAACCCTCCATCAGTGAAAAGATTGTCTTGCTGAAGGCTCAGATGGGAAGGTCAGTGCTGTGCATTTGCATTTAGATTGTTCCCAACATTTTCTACTAAAAATGATCACATTATGAATAACCTCGTGCATATATATTTTTCATATTGTTGGAGGCATATCAGAGAATGGTGCTAAGGGGAAAAAAGTATCCATAACTAAGTATGTTGGGAAACTATTGAGTTAGCAGATGTGAAGCACATTTCTGCTCTGCAGGACTTCTCAGAGTGTTTAGACTCTTGAGGAATGGAGCTATATTATGCAGTGTTTCTAAGCTTACTTGACCATAGCTTTTATCAGCAAGCATCTCTGGAAGATAGTGTTCCAGGGAACATATTTTATAAATAATTGCTATGGTGCCATTTATGCAATTAGGGATTCCAAAAGGTCTTAGTATCCATTTCACAGGATAGTATGTTCAAGTGTCTTCCTGCTTCACCTTCTGGAATTCAGTTCATCCTATCCAGAACCTCTAGTGGGCCTTGCTGCT
Organism: Tarsius wallacei; assembly: GCA_963574415.1. NCBI lineage: Eukaryota > Metazoa > Chordata > Mammalia > Primates > Tarsiidae > Tarsius > Tarsius wallacei. The sequence goes on along the minus strand of CAUYQG010014453.1, from coordinate 10,745 downwards.
TTACCATGGGTAGCATTTACTGTTTCTTTTCCTTCACTTAATCTAGGACCTGTTTGTCAAGGAGTGGGCTTCATGGTACTAGTCTGAAAATTTCCACTCACCCAAATTGACAGGCTCTTTTTTAGGATCGAGATGTTGCTGATAGTTGCTTATTCATATTCTTTTTGGTTGTTGTTAGGGTAAAGAGGACCTTTTTAGTGCTGTTGTTTGGCATACTCTGATGAGACATTCACTACGATAAGAACATTGTTCTGTTGTCCATTTCATATAGCAAAGAACTACTTTATCTTATAAACCAGGAAGTTGAGGATTACAGAGTGTTTTAACCAAATTATACATCTAGATGATGCTAAAATCAGGGTGTGAGTAAAAAATTGTTTGGGCTCTAAGCTCAGGTTTTTTAGGAATTCCATAAACATAGGCTGAGTGAATAAATCAAACTAAAATAATTAGGGTTTGGGCACACCTCATCAACAAGGGTACCTGCACAGTGCATATTTGTATACCTAACCCTTAACTGTACCCCACAATTTTAAAATAAAAAATATGTTTAAAAAAAATTTTTTTTTAATTAGGCTTTTAGTTTTTTAAAATAATCCCCTAATCTTATCCCCAGTGTTAGATCACAATCCTAGCAGAGCCTCCAGTATGTTAGATCAGACCCGCTGGGGTGTCTGGTATGTGATCTGGTGCCCTGAAAGAGGCAAAGAATTGCACAACAGTTATATTGGAAAATATAGTTTATTTAGAATGTAAATTAGAAAGAGAGAGAGAAAGAGGAGATTCACCTCCCCAAGGTAGGGGAGGGGGCCAAAACCAGGAAACTTTGCGGATGGCCATAGCTCAAAAAGCACATGGCCACACCAGAGTCTGGTAAGGCAATGACCTGTTTATTCATATTTTAAAGGTCAGGAAGTTGCCTTCTGATATAACTAACTTTGACTCCCTATCTATGAATGGCTAAGTCTAAAATTATCTTTTTATTTTTTTTTAAGAGACAGAGTCTGGCTCTTTCGCCCAGGCTGGAGTGCAGTGGCTATTCACAGGCATTATCATAGCTCACAGCAATCTCAAACTCCTGGGCTCAACCAATTCTCCCACCTCAGCCTCCTGAGTAACTGGGAATACAGGCACACACCACCATGCTCAGTTAATTTTTTGCTGATCTCAAGCACTCCTCCTGCCTCAGTCTCCCAAAGTGCTGGGATTAAAATTAGCATTTCTAATAGTATCTTCACATGCTACTATTTATTGAGCGACTATATATGCCAGGTTCTTTATTCATATTATCTCATCTATTTTTACTTTCTTTAAAAAAATCACACCCTTATGTTGTAAAAAGTATTCCCATTATTTATTTATTTATTTTTTATTTTAAAGATGTGGGGTACAATTCAGGATTAGATATACAAGTGGTCATTGTAGAGATAAAGTTTGGGCCTTCCTTTGGTCCCCACTTTGCTTGGTTTGAGGTCAGGTACCTGTTAGAAGCAGAGATGAGGCTTGGTGAAATTGTCCTCTGTATACCGGTAACATTTTCCAGGGAATGACTTGTGGGATTTTTATTTTATTTTATTTTTTTGCCACTAGACTACTAAAGACTTGTGAGTTTTTGAACTCTGTTTTCTCTCAAAAATCAATATTGTTCAACAATGCAAAGGAACGTTTAAACATCAAAGGCTAAGTAAGCCAACATCCAGAGAGCAAGGAAATTCTGTTTTGAAAGTCAGCCCCCAAATCTTCTTCCATTGTCCCCTTTCTGGATAATGCATGCTACTCACTGTTGGAGTTGTCATTTCATCACCTTGGAGGCTCTGGTTCATGTAAACATGAGCTTTTGATCCTGTAACATTGGCAAACAAGGTGAAAGGGATGCAGCTGACTCCCTGACTCCTATGTGACCACCCCCCAACCCGGCCAATCCCTTTCTTAGAGTATTATGGTAAATGTTCAGGGTCTGCTTATGAGTGAGAACATGTGGTACTCTGTTCTTTTTTTCTGTGATAGATTACTGAGTGTAAAAGTATTCCCATTTTACATATATACCTTTTTTTTGAGTTGGAGTCTCACTCTGTCACCCAGGTTGGAGTGCAGTGTCACGCTCCTGGCCACCGCAGTCTCTACATTCTGGGCTCAGGTGATTCTTCTGCCAGCCTTCCAAGTAGCTGAAACTACAGGTGCATGCCACACGCCTGGATCATTTTTTGATTTATTGTAGAAACGAGGTCTTGCCAAGTTGCCTAAGCTGGTCTTGAACACTGGACTCAGGCAATCCTCCGCCTCTCGCCTCTGCCTCCCAAAGTGCTGGGATTACAGGTGTGAGCCACTGCACCCAGCTCAGATATATTATTCTACAGATGAAGAAGTTCAGAGAGAGTTAATACCTTGCTCAAGGTCACACAACCAGTTTGCGACAATATCCAGCATTTTTTGTGTGTTTTGCTGATTTGCGTGACTACAATGACCAGGCTTTTCTTCTTCTCCACACTGCTTCCCAGAAATCCAACAAAGTGGAGACTTTAGTCTGTTAGACTAAGAAAATCCCAAAGAATGTACTTTTGATTCAATTTTCTGAATACCTTCAGGGAGGCAAGTGACTCATTTCTGACCACTCCTCAACTGCCTTATTTCTCCGGAGTATTTTAATAGCAGGTATTACACGACTTGCTCATATCAGAGAAAGTGTTTCATTTCCCCGAGTCAGACAAGGCTCTCTTAAGGGAAACATTCCACTTGTCAGAATCACAGATAAAGACTCTCCCATGGCAATTACCTTTAGCCAGACTGACTGGAGATGAAGCGATAAAGCTGAGCTTCTTAAAAAGGTATTGTTCATCTCTTCCTCTCTTCCTATCTGTTAGAAGCAGAGATGAGGCTTGGTGAAATTGTCCTCTGTATTCCGGTAACATTTTCCAGGGAATGACTTGTGGGATTTTTATTTTATTTTTTTGCCACTAGACTACTAGAGACTTGTGGGTTTTTGAACTCTGTTTTCTCTCAAAAATCAACATTGTTCAACATTGCAAAGGAACGTTTAAACATCAAGGGCTAAGTAAACCAACATCCAGAGAGCAAGGAAATTCTGTTTTGAAAGTCAGCCCCCAAATCTTCTTCCATTGTCCCCTTTCTGGATAATGCATGCTACTCACTGTTAGAGTTGTCATTTCATCACCTTGGAGGCTCTGGTCCACATAAACATGAGCTTTTGATCCTGCAACATTGGCAAACAAGGTGAAAGGGATGCAGCTGACTCCCTGACTCCTATGTCATAGGCAGATGGCCATTGTCTGTGTGCAGGACACACTCATCCACACACACAGGCCATGCCAAGGCAGTTGGCTCAGGTAGGATTTCCAGGACTCATTAGGTCCAATGTCCATTCTTCTTTCTAGATGGCCTCATCATAAGAGAGGTCAGTGTCCAACTTTTGTGCTAGCGCTGTCTAGTTTCTGTATGAAGGTTACAACCTCCTAGAATTAGTTGGGAAACTCAATTTACTCTTCTTGTAGAATTTTAAGACATTTTTAAGGAGAGTTTGTAAAGGCTATTAAGCAGGAATGCTTTCCTCTTGAGAAAATCTGCTGCCTTTACACATAAAAATGTCGGAGTTACATATATAATATCTGAGTTTCATTATTTTCAGTGTGGAAATGTGCCACCTGAGAGGCACTTCCTGCTCTCCTGAGGCCACTGGGATCTCGCCTTGGTGAGGGATGCAGGTAAGTCTTGCCAGTCCTCTCCCTCTGCTTCTCAACTTCTGTACTCTGTTTGATATTAGGAGATATAGGGACTAGCAGCTTTTTCCAGATGCTTCTCCTTTTTTGTACTCTGAGAAATTAACATGGAAAGAACACATGCTTTCTTCTTAGAATGGCAACAATTCTGAAATCCATGATTAGAACAGATGTTCTTGTGTCAAGCTACTTCATTCATTTATTCATTCAACAAAAAAAATTTTTTGATCATTTTCTAAAAGTCAGGCTGAATCTGGGACTGGAAATGTAATAACAAATTTAATTTTTTGTTTGTTTTTTTTGAGTTGGAGTCTCACTCTGTCACCCAGACTGGAGTGCAGTGCATCCTCGACCTGCTGGGCTCAGGTGATCCTTCCACCTCAGCCTTTCAAGTAGTTGGAACTACAGGCACGCACTACCATGCCTGGCTAATTTTTTATTTATTGAAGAGATGAGGTCTTACCAGTTTGCCCAGGCTGGTCTCAAACACCTGGGCTTAGGCAATTCTCTCACCTCGGCCTCCCAAAGTGCTGGGATTATAGGCTTGAGCCACCATGCCTGGCCTGCACAATTTTTTATGTTAAGGATAGCCATCAGGCCAGGCACGGTGGCTTAGCCTGTAATCCCAGCACTTTGGGAGGCCAAGGTGAGTGGATTGCCTGAGCCCGTGGGTTTGAGACCCACCCAGGCAACTTGGCGAGACCTCATCTCTTCAATAAATAAAAAATTAGCTGGTTGTACTTCTGACTACTTGGAAGGCTGAGATGGAAGGCTGGCTGAGCCCAGCAGGTCGAGGCTGTGGTAACCGGGAGCGTGCCACTGCACTCCAGTCTGGGTGACAGAGTGAGACTCCAACTCAAAAAAAAAAAAAAATGATAGCCATAGAATCTAGGAAGACTAGACTGTGGTATAAATGACTCAGTTTTCCAGCTTGTTTCTCAACACTTGATTTTCTTTAATCACTGGAGAGAAAACAAAGGGAAATATTTATCTATTCAACTTTAAAAAAATTGTGGTAAAAACCTCATGACATAAAATTTACCATCTTAACCATTAAAAATAATTTTTTTTTTCCCCAGAGACAGGGTCTCACTATGTTGCCCAGGCTGGACTCAAATTCGTGGGCTCTAGAGATCCTCTGCCTCAGTCTCCCTGAGTACCTGGGACTACAGAAATGCGCTACCACATCTAGACATCTTAACTGTTTTCTAGTGTACTGTTCAGTAGTGTTAAGAATATTGACATTGTTGCACAACGAATCTCCAGAATTTTTTCATTTTGCAGAATTGAAATTCTATGCCCATTAAACAACAACTCCCCTTTTCTCTCCCCTACCGCCCCCAAGGCCCTGGCAACTACCATCCTATTTGGTGTTTCTGTGAATTTGACTGTTTAGATACCTTGTATAATGGTGGACTCATCAAGTTTTTGTTTTTGTTTTTTTGTAACTGGCTTATTTAACTTAGCATAATGTCCTCAAGGTTCACCCATATTGTAGCACGCAGCAGGCTTTCCTTCTTTTTAAGGCTGAATAACATCCATTGTATAGATGTAATTTGCTTATCCGTTCATCCGTTGGTGGGTATTTGGGTTGCTTTCACTTCTTAGCTGTGGTGAATAACACTGCTAACTATATGGGTGTGCAGGTGTCGCTTCAAGGTCATTTTGAGTGTATACTCAGAAGTGGGTGGTATTGCTAGACCATATGGTAATTCTCTTTTTACCTTTTTGAGGACCTGCCATACTGTTTTCATAGGGACGGCACCATTTACATTCCCACCAGGGCACAGGGGTCCACTAGTTTGTCTACATCCTTGCCAACACTTTTTTTTAAATTTTAATTTTTTAAATAGTAACCTTCCTAGTGACTGTGAAGTAATATCTTATTGTGGCTTTGATTTGCATTTCTTTGCATCTGTCTTTCAAGAGGGATGTTCTCATTAACAGCATATAATCTATTTCTCAGCAGGGAGACTTTCTGAGTTTATGTTTGATCTGAATATCTAGAGTTATCTGGTAACTGTCAGCACTGCCTACTATTCCCAGTGGTGTGTAATTGGAAGTTAAGTTTTTTTTTTTTTTTAACTAATAGTAAGTAAGGAGGAAGATAAGAAACTGCCTTGATGTAGAACTTAACCTATTACTAAATCATCTCTTATTTTTCTAATTATAAAAGAAATACATGCTCGTTACCAAAAAAAATAAAAAAGACACAGTAATGTGTAAGTTTATATTTGGTGTATAGCACATGTACAAGTATTTATCTTGATTTTATGCCTATAAGAAGAATTGCTGGGCCTTGGGCTATATATCTATCAACTTACATTTCTACTAACAGTTTAAAAGAGTTCTGGTTCTCCACACTTAATTTTTATCTGATTTCTGAATTTTTGTCCATACAGATGAGCATTAAGTGGCATATTGTTGTGGTTTTAAATTATATTTTCCTCATCACCAATGAAGTTGAACGTGCTTTCACATGTTTTTATTGGCCTTTTATATTTCCTTTTCTCTGTAAGGTATGTCTTTTGTCATTTTAAAATTGGTTTGTTTGCCTCTTTGTCATTGATTTTGAAGGAGTTCTTTATTGAAATGTATTTTGTATGTATACATAATATGCATACAACATACATATAGATAGTAACATGTGTTTTAATATGTCTTCCCTAGCTTGTGAAATGCCTTTTACTTAACTTTTAGCACCTCTCAATGAACAAAAGTCTTTGCTTTTAATCCATCAGTCCTCTTATGGTGTGGGCTTTAAAGGTATGCTTAAAAACTCTTCCATATCCTAAGGCCATAAGGACATTCTTTTCTATTTCTTCTGAGAGTTTTATTGAAGTTTTGCTCTTTAAATTAAAGTCATTAATCTATCTGACAACTTAAGAAGTTACAATGTGATAAATCTTAAGCACATAGTTCATTTGTTTGCTGAATGCCCATTAAGTCTGTGATGCCGAAAGTTTGGGAATGTTGCCTTAATAAGGCAGTAGTTGCAGTGGTGGGGGAATACCCAAACTAAGCAGACAAGGTGACTTGCTTTAATAATGGGTATTTTAGAAGATTTGTCAAAAACAAAATTAAGTTATAGGCCACTTATTTCTGACTGAACTGGTTTGATTACCTAAGTATTACTCAAAAATCAAGAAGTTAACTAATCATAGTGAACCAGAACTGAAAAACATCTGACGCGTCTGCTTTGACTCTGTGGTCTTTTGACATATGAGATGTCTGGGAGTGAAGAAGACTCCTCCAACCTGTGTGATGGCAGGCCTCTGTCTCATGTCCTTCGCTGCCACCTTTGTAGCTTCTCACTGGGGCCTTGTTTCCCTTCAGCAGTCACCGCCTATCCCTCCCCTGCCTTCTCTGCTGTCCACTTGGGGTGTCCTGGGCAAGAGGCACAACCAGCCCTTCTGTCCCAGCAGTTTATACCTGTGGATGGACTTTTATGTGAAGATTATTATTACCAAAGGATCCTTCATGTGTTTGATTGCATCAGCATTAATTTGAAGATGACATCTACCTTAAAATATTATAACTTAAGATAAAAAGTCTCCTTTTGGAAATACTAGTACATTTTGAAGTACTGTGTGTGTTAAATCAATAAAAACCTGCCAGAAAAATTCAAAATAGAGGTTTTAATTTAGAACAGTGTGGTTGAATGGGATACAGATATTATGTTTTAACATAAAACAAACAATTTTATGTTGTAAATTATTTTTTCTTCTGAAGAAGCTACTTTCGCATTAGGTGCTGCTTATTGCTATTAGAATTCTGGATATCTCTGGAAAAAATCTATCTTTAAAAACATAATATTGATATATATAATTTAATAAAATATAGAAGCAAGTAGTAAATACCCCAGGTTTTGCCCTTTTGGTATATACTCCTTAAAACGGAGGAATCAGTGCCTAACTCTTTTCTAGTTTTTTGGTGTTTGATTTTTGGGCCCACTGGAACTCTGGAAAGTCAGACACTGTTTAAAGTGTCCTTGTCATCTTAGTGGTATACTGGGCTCAGGTTTATGACCCATCTGATCTGATGCTGATATTGTTGGCTGCCCTGGAGTGATGCAGGTGAATGGAGAACAAGTGGACGCGGAGCTGCTGGTCAGCCAGGGTGTGTCCCCACACTGTCTTCCCTTGGGAAAAGTTGGACTGTGACAGCACAGCTGTCCTTTCACCTAGAAACCTCCAGGATAACCACTAATAGGGCTTGCACATTTAAACCAGAGATTGGAAAGAAAATGGGTAACTTTTGTAATTCGAGTTGAAAATACAAGTGTTATTCATCAGAGACTGGTATCCAGTGTGTAATGGTTTCTTACATTTTTAAGTCTTTCCCGTGTTTAGTGTTTTTAAAAAAGAAACTCTGTTCTTACTATACATACCTGCACATTGCAGTGTGCGTTTGTCTCTGAGTCATCTGCTGCTTTCAGTTGTGTCATGGGGGGTACGAGCTTGTTTAGACTTGTTTTACACACTCGTGTGCTGACTCTATAGAGGCAGACACTGTGGACCATCCCTGCCAAGTCCTCTCTCATCTTCCTTTGGAGGAACCACTGAGATTCTCAGGGAGTTTATCTAACACTCTGAGTAACCATGCTGGGGCTGTTGCCTTTCTGTTCACTTATTTAATATAATCAGTCATTTTCATCTTAATGTGGAGGATAGTGAATTATGCGGGAACTCTGACTCATTTTTTGTTGACACTTTATTTTTGAAAATGGAATTGGTAATGTGTTATATAGTAAAACGTGGTGAATTTGGCATAAGAAGCCTCCTGTTAGTATTATATTAAGATGGGCAATCTTGGCTAAGCCATTCAAATTCCTGTTGGGAAATGAGGGCACTGAACTAAATAATCCCCACAATTCTGGTTCTTATGTGGAAGCCAGCATCACACAGAGGTTTTGGTAAATTCTTCAAGTGGTGTATATGTTTGTAATGTGTTAGACAATTTGTGTGTGTGGCCATTTTGCCCAGAAAAGGTTTTTCGGGGTACTTTCATTTTTCACAATGAATATTAGATTTATTAAAACTATAAATTAAACAACTAAGAATTTTAAGCTCAATTCTTTACAAACCTAACTCTTTTTTTTGTTGTTGGAGTTGGGGTCTCACTGTCGCTCAGACTGGAGTGTATTGCCATGATCAGGGCTCACTGCAGTCTCCGGGCTCAGGTGATCCTCCTGCCTCATCCTCCTAAGTAGCTGGGACTACAGGCGCAAGCCATCACACCTGGCTAATCTTTTGATTTTTTTGTAGACGCAAGGTCTCACTATGTTGCCTAGGCTGGTCTTAAACTCCTGGACTCAAGTAGTCCTCTTACTTCAGCCTCCCAAAGTACTGAGATTACAGGTGTGAGCCACTGCATCCAGCCTGATAAATCTAACTTATTTTAACAGTCATTTTTTTAAAAGTTTTTTTTTCATAGCTTAAGATCCTATTAAATTGTATTTATAAATTTAGTGTTCATTTTTTTTTTTGATTTGGAGTCTCACTCCGTCGCCCAGACTGGAGTGCAGTGGCATGCTTCCAGCCACCGCAGCCTCGACCTGCTGGGCTCCGGTGATCCTTCCGCCTCAGCCTTCCAAGTAGCTGGAACTACAAGTGCACACTACCACGCCCAGCTAATTTTTTTTTATTGTAGAGATGAGGTCTCGCCAGGTTGCCTGGGCGGGTCTTGAACCCACGGACTCAGGCAATCCACTCACCTCGGCCTTCCAAAGCGCTGGGATTACAGGCTGAGCCACTGAGCCTGGCCTAGTGTTCATTTTTAAGTGTGTAAGTTATTTGACAAATCTTCGCAAGTTGAGAGGATATAGACAAAACAATCTTGGTTTCTCTTACCATACACACAGAGCAGTTCTGCAGCAGATGTGTGGAACATTTCCCTCCATGCCACGCAGCCAGCCAGTTCTCCAGCAGATTCTGCAGTGGATACCAACTGATGTTCTCCAGTTAAGCTCTGACACTGTCTACCTGGAGATGATGGCAAATCCTGCAGTGGGAGCGTTCAGTCCCACTTCTGATGCCCCTCGCATGCTCCGGTGCTCTGACCAACCAGCTATGAACCTGGGTTCCCTCAGCCCTTCCTTGTGTTTTACTCATTTGTGGAGTGGCTCTCAGAACTCATGAAACACTTTACTTCTGCTGGTTTGTCATCAAGGATATTACAAAGTGTACAGAGGACCTGGCATGGAGGGAGGGGCGGAGGCTCCTGGAATCCTTTGGGCTTATGGAGGCTTCATTGAGCACATCAGTCACTGGCTGTTGGTGATTAGCGCAATTTTCAGCCCCCTCCCCTCCCTGGAGTTGGGGGTCCTGAAAACTCCAGCCCTTGTCACCAGGTGGGTTTCCTCGCAGCCAGCACCTGTTCTGAGGCCATCTAGGAGGAGCCCAGCCCTCGGTAAACCCAGTAGCGTCTAAAAGACAGCACTGAGAGTTCAAAGGTCTTAGGAGTTCTGTGCCAGACAACTGGGATGAAGACCAAATATCAATTTCACAACATCACAGTACTTAGCTCTTCCAAATCTGATATTTATGGATTTTTCAACTTAAAATAAGAAGCCTAAACCAGTTATTCAGTAACATTTTTTCAATTGGAATTAAGTGTAATTTTAAAAAATACATTAATATGCAGGTTATCTTAATCTAAGTATTTAAAAGTACCAAATGTATATCTATTATGCCCATACCCAACAACAAAGTATTAACCTGTGGACTTGATTTATTAATACTTTTTTCCTCGTCCCAATTCCAACTCACACTCTTCCACTCTCAAATAACTTTTTTTTCTTTTAATTTTTTTATTTTAAAGATGTGGGGTACAATTCAGGGTTAGGTATTCAAATGTTCATTATGCAGGTATCCTTGTTGATGAGGTGTGCCCCCCCTTCCCTGGCAGATTCCCACTACTGCCAATCCCGCTCCTCCTATCCCTGTTTCCTGCTACTGCCAATACTTTTCTTATAGTATTACAATAATTGTTCAAGGTCTGCTTATGAGT
>CAUYQG010014443.1:0-33989 GCA_963574415.1 Tarsius wallacei | reverse complement strand
AGTTGGAGTCTCACTCTGTCGCCCAGACTGGAGTGCAGTGGCCACTCCCGGCCACCGCAGCCTCAACCTGCTGGGCTCCGGCGATCCTTCCGCCTCAGCGTTCCAAGTAGCTGGAATTACAGGCGCGCACTACCACGCCCGGCTAATTTTTTTATTTATTGTAGAGATGAGGTCTCGCCAAGTTGCCCAGGCTGGTCTTGAACCCACGGGCTCAGGCAGTCCACTCACCTTAGCCTCCCAAGGCGTGAGATTACAGGCTGAGCCACCGAGCCTGGCTTCATTTTTTTTTTTTAAATCCGGTTGAGTAAACTACCTATTAAATGTAGACACCTGTCCTGATAACTAATCAATATTGAAGGCAGTAATTGTTGGAACTAAACCATGCTTTCCTAAGACTTTTTTTTTTTTTGAGTCGAAGTCTCATTCTGTCATCCAGACTGGAGTACAGTGGCACACTCACGGCCACCACAGCCTCAACCTGATGAATTTAGGCAATCCTTCTTCCTGAGCCTTCCAAATAGCTGGAATTATAGGCGTGTGCCACCATGCCTGGCTACTTTTTTTTATTTATTATAGAGATGAAGTCTCACCAAGTTGCCCAGGCTGGTCTTGAACCCCTGAACTCAGGCCGTCCTCTTGCCTCAGTCTCTCAAAGTGCTGGGATTATAGGCATGAGCCACCATGTCTAGCCTTCCTAAGACTTTTTAAGAATGAAAATACAAGAAAAAGAAAAGCAGTTGAGTAGAACTGTAAGAGCTGATGAATTTTACTGATTTTTCTAATTTCTTTGTTTTTCTCTTTTTTTGTTTTGAGTTGGAGTCTCACTCTGTTGCCCAGGCTGGAGTGCAGTGACACGCTCATGGCCACCACAGCCTTGACCTGCTAGGCTCAGGTGATCCTTCCGCCTCAGCCTTCCAAGTAGCTGGAACCACAGCTATGCGCCATTACTCCCAGCTAATTTTCTGATTTATTGTAGAGATGAAGTTTCACCAAGTTGCCCAGACTGGTCTCAAACCCATGGACTAGCCATTCCTCTCACCTCGGCCTCCCAAAGTTCTGGGATTATAGGTGTGAGCCACCATGCCCAGCCTTTCTCATTTCTTATACACTTTCCTTTTTTTTTTTTTAAGCAGGATTTATTGAGAAGACAGAAAAGCTCCCACAGTGAGAAGGGACCTGAGGGGGTTGCCCCACTTTCCTTTTTGTTTTATATGCACTAATTCTTGTTACTTGTAAATTTTACGGAGTTAAGGAGTGTAGTGGTTTTAGAGAAACAGTTACATTACTTTGAAGTATCACATAAACTCAAACTAGGTTAAAAAGAACTACCTGAAAGAGGCCTTGGTACATACATCTTTTTAATAAATAGCTCAGGGTAATTTGTAATTTGCATTATCAGTGTTTACTGGCTACTTTTAAAACAACATTTTTCAGGGAGGGTTGAACATAGTGTTACCTATACGTGCACCCCTGCTCCTCATAAAAATGATAGTTATTGTCCTTAAGAATGGTAGAGACAGGAGAAAGTTCCCATCTATGTTTAAATGTTCCTTCTGATTATATGGTTTAACAGACTGTAATTTCTGGTCAGAAGAATTTTCCCAAAAAAGGGTAAACTGCATCTTAGCCCCTATATCAGTTATGAATTATTTTTATAGAAAACAATAGGGAGTCTTAGACTGAGTGTTTGGTATGTTCAGTGTCTCTTTAATGAAATTCTATATTTCTCATAAGTCAAAAATGGCCTACTATTGCCTCTGGTCTTTAGGATCCCAAACTCTCCACTGAGCTTCGTTGTGCCTTCCAGCAAAGCCTTGTCTATTGGCTCCACCCTGCCTTGTCTTGGCTTCCACTGTTCCCTCGTATTGGAGCTGATAGAAAAATGGCTGGAAAGACAAGCCCTTGGTCAAATGATGAAACCTTGCAACACATTTTAATTAGTGACTGGTAAGATTAGTAAAAAAAAATATCTTCTGTAATCCAATAGTGAATTTTCATTTTGGCAGTATTCTCTCCCTACCGTATTTGTGATGTGGATATATAAAATGGTAAAAGGACATCTATGTCCTTGTGAATTTCATCTGAAGCTGACAATAACCAACATGTAAACTGTTTACTTTTTTAGCTCTTATACATTCTTTACCCAATTGTGGAATATATATAAATGTTTGACAAATATAATTCCTAATTATATTTAAAGAGCTAATTCTTTATGGGGTTTTTTTTTCACTCTTTTTGTGTCAGTCTCACCCTGTTGCCCAGACTGGGGTGCAGTGGCATGCTTATGGCCACCATAGCTTCGACCTGCTGGGCTCCGGTGATCCACCTCAGCCTTCCAGGTAGCTGGAACCCACGCGTGTATACCACCACACCCGACTAACTTTTTGATTTATTGTAGAGACGAAGTCTCACCAAGTTGCTGAGGCTGGTCTGCAACCCCTGGGTTCAGGCAGTCCTCTCACCTCTGCCTCCCGAAGTGCTGGAATTACAGGCATGAGCTACTGTGCTTGTCTCTGATTCTTTAATGTGACTTCTTATCAATGACTTTCTTTCTCATCACTAGAAGTTGCTCAGAGAATGTTAACAACTAATTATAAATTAAGTTTTATTTAAAGAAAAAAATGATTACAGTGTTTGTTAAAGTACTGAGAAATAATCAAGTCCTTACTAATTTCAGTCTTTAATAAAAGCCAAGCTGTATGTAACCACAAAAACTAAACCAGTATCTGAAATATTTGTGTTGTGTTTTAAACCAGGTATCAAATGAATTATATAGAATTAAACATTGAGTTAAACATTTACTAATACCTAAATAAATTTTTCTTACTTTGTAGGTCTTTGAGCTTTACTTCTCTATATAATTTGCTGAAGACAAAACTTTGCCCCTATTTCTACGTTTGCACCTACCAGTTTACTGTCCTGTTCCGAGCAGCAGGATTAGCAGGAAATGATGTAATCACAGCTCTTATATCTCCTACAACTCGAGGTTTAAGAGAAGCTATGAAAAATGAAGGTAAAAGTTTTGGTTTAAAGTGAAGATACTATATTATATAGTAAACACTTGCCTTAAAAGCTAAAATTTGGGGCAGGGGGAGCACAACTCAATAAGGGTACCTAATCTTAAACCAGCCAAAATGTGGGAACCAAATGGAGGCCCAAACTTTACCTATATGATGTCCACTTATATACCTAATCCTCACTTATACACCACATCTTTAAATATATATATATAATAAAAAAAAAATTAAAATAAAAGTTTTAAAAAACCTGGGGAAAGTCCTAGAAAACCATCTAGAAAAAATAATATAAAGAAATTAATAATAAAAGCTAAAATTTGAAATATCTTTTACCAGTTGATTACCTTTTTTTTTTGAGTTGGAGTCTCACTCTGTTGCCCAGGCTGGAGGGCAGTGGCACTCTCATGGCCAACCGCAGCCTCAACCTGCTGGGCTCAGGTGATGCTTCTGCCTCAGCCTTCCAAGAACCTGGAACTACAAGCATGTGCCGCCACACCTGGCTAATTTTTTGATTTATTGGAGAGCTGAGGTCTCGCCAAGTTGCTCAGGCTGGTCTCGAACCCGTGGGCACAGGCAGTCCTCTCACCTCAGCCTCTCAAAGTGCTGGGTTACCAATATTATTTTAAGAAACATTTATTTCTAGGTTTTTTTTCCTGCAATTGTTTAAGCTGCTCCTTACACATAGCTTTAAATTGATGTTTTTCTCTGATTCTAAAATAAAATATACTGGGCTGGAAAGTCACTATCTGAATATGCTCTTCTCGAAATTCTTTTATAGTAGAAATGACCTATCACCTTAATAACATGATTTTCAAACTGGGTCAACCCATTAGTGAATCATGAAGTCTATTTAGTGGGCCCAGTCAGCACTTTTTCAAAAAGTGAACTAGAATACAGTATAATTTGTGAAAGAGTATCACATGTAGTGAGAATATATATTGTTTTCTGAACCTTTTGTTTCAAGGAGATATGTTGTGCGCATGTTCATAGGTTTGTGTATTGTGGGCTACTGTCAAGAAAGCTTGAAAACCACTGCCTTAATAGGTCATTTGTAAAAACTCACATTTCAGACTTAGTATACTAAAAAGTATGGCATACCTGTTAAATACTTTTAAAGAAAACTCAGCTACATTTTATTTTTCTCATGTAGGTATTGAATTTTCTCTGCCTTTAATAAAAGAAAATGGCCATAAGGAGAGAGCATCTGGAACAAGCTTGGGATATGGGGAGTATGTGATTAAAATAACCTTTTACATTGTCCGGCTTTGTGAAATAGGAAACCTAACTGTAACAATTTCCTAGGGAACAAGCAATCAGTGATGAAGATGAAGAGGAAAGTTTTTCCTGGCTAGAAGAGATGGGTGTGCAAGATAAAATTAAAAAGCCAGACGTACTTTCTATCAAGCTGTATCCTTTCAGTTGAATGTTAACTAGAATTAATTTTAATTGAATTTATGTTAGTGAACAGTTTAACATTGACTCAATTTTGTTTTGTTTATGAGGCAGGGTCTCACTCTTGGAACCCAACCTGGAGTGCAGTGTCGTGATCATAGTTCACTGAAACCTCCTGGGCTCAACAGATTCTCTTGCCTCAGGCCCCCAAATAGCTCAGACACCATGCCCAACTAATCTTTTTTTCTTTCTTTCTTTCTTTTTTTGGTCTAGCTCATTTTTTGGTCTAGCTGGTTTTGGGGTCAAGCTGGTTTTGAACTCTTGGTCTCAAACAGTCCTCCTGCCTTTGCCTCCCAAAGTACTGGGATTACAGGCATGAGGTACTGCACCCAACCCAATTTTACAATCTTAAAATATCCTCAGATAATGTTAAAACTAATTTTCCTTATGACATTAAATAACAAGCTCCTAAATAGCAATAAACTGAACTATTATACTACCTTTTTAATGAAAACATTACGTTTTGGTTAAGTTCATGGGAGAACAGGAGTATTTTTGACTAGAGGAGAAATTAGTTTTTTAGTTGTCAATTTCTAGCAAATTCAGATGGTTAACTTTTTGATTGAAACCTATGCCTCATGATCACAGTGAATAGAGGCAGCAAGAGAATTTCCATTTTATTATGGAGAAAAAGGGTCCCAAGTGACTCAGAACCAAAACTGCTTTCCCCATTAATGTGGATCTGCTTTTGCAATTTCCTTAATGGTCATCTTCAGGCGTAAAGAGAAACATGAAGTACAAATGGATCACAGACCTGAGTCTGTTGTGTTGGTAAAAGGAATCAACACCTTTACATTGCTCAATTTTTTGATCAACTGTAAGAGTTTAGTTGCTACCTCAGGTCCCCAGGCAGGACTTCCACCAACCCTCCTATCTCCTGTAGCTTTCCGAGGTGCCACAATGCAAATGCTTAAGGTAATAAAAAGAAATTCTGCATTTCACCTATCCCCATAACCTGACTTTAAGAAGTACTTTACTTTTTTATTTTATTTATTTATTTTTACTTATCTTTGATAGCATACATTTTTGATTTTTTTGTTTTTAATTTTTTTTCCTTTTTTAAAAAATTTATTTTAATGGTGTGGGGTTCAGTTCAGGGTTAAGTACACAAATGTTCATTATGCAGGTACCCTTGTTGATGAGGAATTTTGTTATTTTATTAGAGATATGGTCTAGCTTTGTCACCCAAGCTGGAATGCAATAGTGCTGTCCTGACACACTGTAGCCACCACCTCTTGGTCTCAAGTAATCCCTCTGCCTCAGCCTTCTGAGTAGCTGGAACTACAGAGACGTGCTACCATGCCCAGCTATTTTTTATTTTATTGTAGAGACGAGGTCTTGCCAGGTTGCCCGGGCTGGTCTCGAGTCCACAGTCTCAGGCAATCTACTCACCTCAGCCTCCAAAAGTACTGGGATTACAGGCTGAGCCACCGAGCCGGGCCTTTTTTCTTTTTTAATAATGCGTAATTAGCAATAAAAGCATTTTGGTGTTCCTTTTTTACCATTTACGGAACGGTCGCTTTATCTCATTTTGTTTTCTTCCTTCCTTCACTGGTAAAAGGACATAGCCAAGAATGTTACGCGAAATTATAACATCTCAAAACTGGATCATGCGTTAGTGAAAAGAATGATTAAAAAAGTGTACGTGTAAATACAAAACATATAGTAAATGTTAATAGCAAATGAATTTTTAAAATTTTTGTTTTTCTAATATTCTGCATTGACAGTGTATTACCAAAGTAGATACTGTATGAAAAACTTGTATACACTAGAATATACTTCAACCTGAAAATCTCATCATATGGAAGAGAGAGGATGCTGAAGATTGAGGATTTACTAAACATTTTACTGACTTAACATTATTTTGATATCTTAGGAAATACTTCTGTTTGTAACTTTTTTTTTTTTGAGTCAGAGTCTCCCACCCAGGGTGGAGACGGGTGCTGGGCTCAGGTGATCCTTCCATCTTAGCCTTCCTCTAAGTAACTGGAACTACAAGACATGTGCCATCACACCTGGCTAGTTTTTCTTGATTTATTGTAGATATGAGGTCTTGCTAAATTGCCCAGGTTATTCTCGTACTCATTGGCTCAGGCAGTCTTCTCATCTTGGCCTCCCAAAGTGCTGGGATTATAGGTGTGAGCTGCCATACCCAGCTGTTTGTAACTATTATAGAGGAAACTCCAATGGAAATGTACTAAACCTATTTTTAGCTAGGAGACAAAAGCTTGAGTGATGAGTATAATTTTCCTTTTCTTCATATTTTCATAAAGGCACGAAGTGTAAATGTGAAGACACAAGCCCTTTCTGGATACAAAGATCAATTTAGTTTGGAGATTACAGGTCCTATCATGCCTCATTCTCTACATTCTGTGACCATGCTACTCAAATCGTCACAGAGTGGGTCTTTCTCTGCCGGACTATATCCACATGAGCCAACTGCTGTCTTTAATATCTGCCTGCCAACAGACAAAGTACTTGATAAGGTAAGTAGACATCTGTAAACAGTTTGAGTTGTAGCTAGTTTCCTCAAACTAGCTGGAAAAAATCACTCATTTGAGTCACTTTTGTGTTTCAAATCATAAAACTGTTAACTGATTTTATTTTTTTATTTTTTTATTTTATTTTTTTTTTGAGTTGGAGTCTCCCTGTGTCGCCCAGACTGGAGTGCAGTGGCACGCTCCAGCCACCGCAGCCTCAGCCTTCCAAGTAGCTGGAACTACAGGCGCGTACTACCACACCCAGCTAATTTTTTTATTTATTGTAGAGATGAGGTCTTGCCAAGTTGCCCCAGGTGGGTCTCGAACCCGCGGGCTCAGGCAATCCACTCACCTCAGCCTCCCAAAGCGCGGGATTACAGGCCGAGCCACCGAGCCCGGCTGATTTTTAAAACCTTTAAAAACTGCCTTATACTTGTTTGCTAGACTAATAAAAATAACCAACATTAATACTGTGGGATTTTTGTCACTGCAAGAATTCTTAGCTCAATGGAGATTCTTAGACCTGAATATTGTGTTGGCGAAAGGAGTCAACACCTTTATATCACTCAATTTTCTGATCAGCTGTTTTGTTTTCTTTTGAGTTGGAGCCTTACTTTGTTGCCCAGGCTGGAGTGCAGTAGCATGCTCACTGGAGTGCAGTAGCATGTGGGGTTTGACGATCCTTCCGCCTCAGCCTTCCAAGTAGCCGAAACTACAGGCAGGCACTACCACGCCCAACCAATTTTTTTTAATTGTAGAGGTCTTGCCAAGTTGCCTGGGCTGGTCTTGAACCCGTGGGCTCAGGCAGTCCACTTGCCTCGGCTTCCCAAAGTACTGGGATTACGGCTGAGCCCAGCCTCTGATCAACTATTAAGAGTTCAGTTGCTACTTCTGTTAATAGGATGCATTACATTAGAGCCATCTGTCAAAGTTTACATGGTAATTATTAAAAACTTAAGTGTTCAAAGACTAATGTGCTTTTTACTGACTTGTATACAAATTTCCACAGGAGGTTGTTCATAAGGAGCTTGCTAACTGTGGTTTGCATCCTAAGACTTTGAATCAGCTTAGTCAATTACCGTTACTGGGGAAATCATCTTTACGAAATGTGGAAATGAGAGACTACATTTATAATTGGAGATCCTGAACACCAAAGTAAGCTTAAAAGGAATCTTTGAGGAAAAAGCCTCCTAGCAAGGAAATTCAAGATTCTTAATTGAAGTTAAAGGAATATACTTTAAAATGCTAAAATGTTTATAAACATTAACTTTTTACATTAACTTTTATCGCATGCACTGAGGGGTAGCATTAAGTTTTGTGTCAACATTTTCTTTTACTATTTTCAGATGTGAAGATAAACTCAAACTTTTAAAAAACCTCAACTCAAATGAGAAACCTATATATATATCCCTACAAGCTTATTGTAAGCTGAACAGAAAACTGAATATGTTTCCTTGCAAATGGGAAATTAAGACCAAAGCTGTAGCATTGTGATTAATGGCATCGGGGCAAAAATATGTTAACATATACCTAAGACTATTCGTAGGCTGTTTTATAAAGATAGAATGTGTAAATGTAGGTAATTATCTAGTGAGTTGATTTGTTGATGCTTTACAGAACTCAGGATCTTTCCTGATTTATAATTCCTTTATTCTCAAGTATACTAAAAAAATTTTTAGTGCATGTTAGTTCAGATAAAAGGGTATTTTGTATTGCACATAGAAGAGTGTTAGGGGTTGTGAAACATGCTCAGCTGTCGTGGCAAAGTAGTTTTGAATGTGACTGTAGGTGCGTGTGTGAGGGGAGCGTGTATGTGTGTACGTGTGTAATTTTTTTTAAATAAAAGTACTTAGAAATCAAAAGAATTGGGTAAAGAAATAACAGTATTTTAGCATGTGTTCACTTCATAATCCAAAAAATAAAACACCACATTTATTCCAGAGAAGTTTGTATTTGGGCCTTAAGCTTTTGAAAATAAAGTTTAAAGACATAGCATATGAATACCACTGTAGTACACATGAAATATTCTATCAGACCCTAAAAATTAACATAAACTTCAACTTTCTCATAGTCAACAAAATAGTGGCTGGTTGCCAATTTTATTAGATAAGTTGGTTACAGCATTTTAATTATCATTTTACGTCTATCTAGGTGTAGCTGAAATTCAAAATGCACATCAAAGTAATCTATATCACAACTCAATGCCATACTAAATGTACTTGGCCTCTGCAGTATAATTCTAGTCAGACTTCATTTGGACTCCCTTCTTATGACCCAAGTGGCTTTAACAGGATCGCAGGACTTAGTGCTGATCATCACACAACATACCACTTTCTTTTTATAACCTCTACAAAATTTTAGGGGAGATGGTGGCATTAGCCCTGTGGAACAGATCTTGCTTAATTTACCTCAATAACACTGGCCCAGTTATCTGTCCAGCAGAACCCATTGTGAAATAGTACAAGGTGCACAGCCCTTCACTGATTACAGGCAAGTGTTACAGCAGCCTAGCCATAAGGAAGGGGAGTTACATCATAGTACAAAATACAGTATAAAAGCGTTATTTAACATTCCACACTGAAGATTACTGATGCCTTCAAACAATCGTTTGGATGTTAGCCACTTAAACAAATACATCACTAAGGTAAACAATATAAACATACCAAAACCCTGTATGGTTAAATACAATTTCCATGGTACAAAAATCAAAGCCTGGAGATGTTTGTACAGATTGCTTTTTACACAATGTCTTAAATTGCCAAATATTTACAACATTAAAGAGGAAATACATTGTGATGCAGAGTAAAATTATCTGAAATGATTATTATAAAACCTCAATCTATCTACGTGAGGCACTCCTGAAGCAAGTGGCATTAGCCATGAGGTCCTTTGGTACAAGGCCCATTGCTTGAAGAACCACAGTAGCTGCTGTGGCTTTAGCATGCTTCTTATTAGGGCTGGCAAAGCTGGGCTGGTAAGCGCTTCCATTTATCAATACCTATTCAAGAAAAACATACAATTGGGCTGGTAAGGGCTTCCATTTCTCAATACCTATTCAAGAAAAACATACAATAAGAACAGCATCAAACTTTAATATCTATTAGCTTTGTATTTTTTCACTAAATGCTAGAAAAATAACTTATAAAAATATAAAACCCATACTATGTAAGTCAAATAAATCGCAACCCAGAAGAAGTAAATCATTTGGGGAAAGGGACTGCAAATTAAGTGCAAGTCTCCAAATTAAAAACAATAAAGCCTGATAAGAGTAATGAATTAATTCCCCATGTCCAACTAGACAATATGAAATTATTCACCATATTTTGCCCATATTTTTTCAATTTTTAAAAAATGAGATACCAAGTCATATTAAAACACCCTGCAATATTTAAAAACCCCACCACTTAACCACACATACACACCCCCACCCACAAATTGAATCTTAATCCTGTGGTGTTTATCCCTCACCCTCTAACATTAAGTCAAATTAATAAATATATACAATTAATGCAAAAACTCATATTTACCCTAAAGAGAAAATGTTTCCGATGATCGGGGCCACTATCATGGACCAAGAGAAATTCAGGTGGTTGCCACCTTCTCTTATTACAGATTTCCATCAAGGCAGACACAGGATGTTTGCCTGCAGGAAAAAAAATAAATAAGCCGTGTGAAATTACTTCCACCAATTTTTCCAATAAATTATAAATTCACGGTAAGAGGAGAGCAAGAGGAAATTCAAAAATGTGCTCTCACCTGACAGATCTTTCATTGCAGCAGAGAAGTTCCCAGACCTCTTTTGTGCTCTTTCTCCTACTGCTACAAGACCTTTAAGGAAAAAAAAGTCACTGTTTACTAATAAATTTCAAAGCATCGTTCTGAATTGTAATATAGAAAAACAAAGACTCCCTCTGTAGTAGCCTGAACCTCAACCCATGCACAAAAAAAATGGATTCCTACTAGATTTCTGTATCAGTCTTAACTTTTGCGTGTTCCAGTATGTAAATATATACTTTATATTCATATACCTTGGTATTAGAAATTGTATAAATAGCAAAGGTATACAAAACACAAGAAGTTTTTATATAAATGCATACACAAAAAATTCATGTACAAATTACATACCAGCTAATTTTAATTATCAACATCTCCAGGTCTATTTTTTAAATAAACTCAGAAAGTAGTAGCTATTTATTATACATGATTTCTACAGATTACCTATTTATTTAAAAACAATATTCAGTTAAGAGTATGTACCCAAAAAGGTTAGGATTTTAAGACACCAAAAAGATGAAAAAGGCATTTGTCTCCAAGGATAAATGGGTTAATTTTTTCCTAGCACTTTCAGACTTAACAAATGTGAGATGTTCTCAAAATGTAAACAGAGCCTCTCTACATAACCTTCCTCTCCACAGGCTTACTACAAAAGAGATTAGCTATATTATTAACCCCAAACAATGCTTTCCTTCCATATACAGGTTGAGTGTCCTTATCAAAAAGCTTGGGACCAGAAGTATTTCCGATTTTTTCAGATTTTCTACTATTTACATTATGCTTACCAGTTGAGCATCCCAAATCTGAAACTCTGAAATCCGAAATGCTCCAATCAGATTTCCTCTACATATCATGTCAGTGCTTAAAAAGTTACGGATTCTGGAGCATTTTGGATTTCCAAATTTAGGGAGTCCAATATGTGTTTATTAGAAAAGTTTTCAACCACTCCTTTGCTAATTAATTAATTCCATGCTAGTATAAGCTTTTCCAAATCTGTCCCAGAAAATATGTTGTTGTCTGAGAACTTACACTCAGGCCTTGCTGCATAGTTCCAAGGAGAGTGCTTCCTGATCAGTCACCCAGGCCGGAATGCAGTGGCATGCTCATGGCCACCACAGCCTGGACTTGCTGGGCTCAGCCAAACTTCTCGCCTCAGCCTCCCAAAGTGTTAGGATTACAGGCATGAGCTACCACTCCCAGCTTAATGTAACTTTTGACATTATCTTCAGCTTACAAAAATGGGAAATTAAACCCCAGTTTTAAATTTTTCAGTTTTTTGGGCCAGGCTTGGTGGCTCATCCTGTAATCCCAGCACTTTGGGAGGCCAAGGCGAGTGGATTGCCTGAGCCCGTGGGTTTGAAACCAGCCCGGGCAACTTGGCAAGACCTCGTCTCTACAATAAAATTAAAAATAGCCAGGTTTGATAGCGCATGCCTTTAGTTCTGGCTACTCGGGAGGCTAAGGTGGAAGGATCGCCGCTGCACTCCAGCCTGGGTGAAAAAAAATTTTTCCAGTTTTAAAAAATTAGGCTTAAACAAGCCAATGAAATCATATTGAGCTGGCAGCCCTTCATTATTCCACTTCCCAAGGGAAGAAATTATTTAAAAGATAGTTCCAACTGGTTATCTGTGGGAACTAAGTATGAGAGTATATTTAAGTACTTAACAACTATACAGGCTATACAGACCAACCCCCATCTGATGACAGTAGGAAAATATAGTCAATGCTAAAAGTTCCAAGGTGCCTGAATAGAAGGCAATAGGAAGAAATGACATTATTGTCAACAGTCTATTATTCTCCAACTCCAACCCCAACCCCACTCAATTGAACGTGAAATAAGGAACAAGCAAAAAAGGGTTTATGAAATGAAGTTAAAACACTCTGATAGGAAATAATAAAAATGTGTAAAATATCTGACAAAAAAGAAACTGAATTCTAAAAACAAAGACAAGCACAGTCCCTGTCAAGAGAAAACAAAACGAAAATTCCATTTCCAAAACATGAACTCGCTAAGTTTATAATCTTATAATTAGATATAAGCACATTTTCATCATATTTAGCAACTAACATAACAAAAGTTGCCTTTTTAAAGCTCAAACTAGTATCTCCCCATCCATAAGCTGTCATATGTGAAAATGGTTTTAAGTATTTTCTCATAAAAAAGAATTAAAAGGTGATGAAACCTGAAATGGTAAAAGAGGCATAATAAACATTCCAAAAAAGAACTTGTTACCTTTTCGGTCTGTCTTAAAGTCAACTAGGATGGGTTCTTTATTTCCTTCTTTGTTTTTTCCTAATCCTTCTCCTTCTCTCCAACCCATTTTTCTCATCAAAACGGCTCCCATTCCTCCAGTTACCGGGGCTGCTCTTAAGAATTGATCCTATCCAAAAAAAGAAAAGTAAAATGTCCCCATTTTACAGTTAAAGCTTGACTACAGACTCACTGGTTACTTTCTAAAAAGAGGAATCTTATTTTACTTCTAGATCTGTTACAGTTACAGCAATTAAATGTTAATTCTTCTATACTTTTAGTATGTATTTTCTGATTTTCACATTAACAGTATTTTTGAAAGTCAAATAAGACAAATAAATGGCAGTTTTTAAACAGCATCCCTCTTGCCCCCTCCAAAAAAAAATTAGAACACTCCTGTTTTCGTCCACTATTTAGGTTCACTCGTATCTCTTCTTAGCTTGCAAAATAAAAAGAAGGCAATGTTAAAACAATCAATAATATTAATTGTCCCAGGTGTACCTAGTTTATGAATAAAGCTCAGAAATCACTTAGAAATAGTTTGGACACTGAAGAAGCACATTGTTGTCATCCAAAGTTTTCTTCCTCATTCTACTATAAAGCAAATATAAATATTTTACTTAGATAATCCCTATGAAGCAAAAAGGTAACTCTTTTAAAACAAATTTATACAGTAAATATAGAAGACAATCACATAAATACCCTGTTAAGTATACCAAAATGAACTTGAATTCTTTAAGAACCTAGCTTGATGTTAAAAGACTTTTAAAAAAAACTCCTTAAATGTTTACATACCTAGGCCTCGGTAGCAGCAGTGTTGTGAATAGTACGGCTGGCACTGACCGGGGCAAGAAGACAGCTACAAGGATTTGGCCCTGAAACAAGTTTCCATACAGAGGGGTGAAAGTTCACAGGTTATTCTGTGAACAATCATCTCTCTTGTATCCAACCCACTGAACCATAATTTCCATCAAAGCAGCAAACCACTTAATGTCCTAAGATGCACAACTATATACATTAGCATGGTCAACAGTCAATTATTTTCATAGGTCAAGAAATATTTAATGCCTATTAAAGGCCATTTATGTACATAAACAGTATTGAATTGTTGGTCTTTGTGACCATTTTAAAAAGTAATATACAACATACATCTCCAAATCATGCTTTAGTTCTCCCTTGTTAAATTTCGAGTTTATATTCTCTAGCAAATATATATAAATATATATCGCAAAAGTTATTAACTTATCAAAAGAGGGAGTCAAAACCTTTGATAGCTCAGGAAATATATGCATTAACATGTCCTACGTTGATAAGTTAATATTAAATGTGAAAAAACTTTTTTACACAGTAGTTAAACTGTCTATCGTCTTATTTGTTTCCCAGTTTTATAATTAAATGCTGGGGAGAAAACATGCCAATGACGTGTGACTAGACATTAAGTTCAACAAGGTGCTCTGATGGAAGGAGGCAGCTGTGGAGGTAAAAACATACCCCTGGTTCAGTTCCTTAATTGGTGCAGGCCATGCAGTGTAGATGTATAAAGAGAAAAGTTAGCTGATGCTTGGTATCAACTGCCTTGATGCTACACACCTAGAATGACTTTTACTTACTTCCAGGTTCATCCGCCCCTCTTTTCCAGGTAACACTCCTAAAAAAAAGGGCAACTGTGCAGAGTACAATATAAATCCCCAGGTAACCCAGGTTTCAAATTTTGTTTCCATTCTCTAATATCTTCATCTGTTTCTTTACCCCAGTGTGTATGCAGTTTACAAAAAGGCTGATTCATTTAATGAGACCACAATAATAAATGGTACTTATAAGGTCATGTCCAAATCATTTCATTCCAGAAAATAAAGATTCTTTTAAATCAATAACCATTTAAAATGTTGTACGGAGAATGAGGATATTGATAAAACTTTCTTTTTCAACTAAAAATATACTGCAACAAACTAAAAAGAACATGGATAATGTTGGGTTCTGTGTGATTTTTAACACACAGAGAGAGGATGTTGGTCTATAATAAAGCTAGAAAAGCCAAAATGATAATCTTAATAAGTTTTCCAAATATAACATTCAATGACTAGATAATACTTGTAATAGTTAACAATGATACATGTTAAATTTTCAGTTGCCTAATGGCTTCTACATGTTCTGGCCCATCCATTTTTAAAAGTTCCTTCCTTAATTGGTAGTAGCATTATACATTCTTCAGTAATTCTATAATTTAAGATCTGGTCTCATGAATACATCTTTCATAATTTAGCAAAATTATTTTGAAAGGTGCCTACAAGACTGAAAATACCAAAAAAAAATTATTTTAGGGGAAAGCCAATTGAATCAGTAATAGATGTACTCTATATAAAGTTATTTTATGTTATCATATTTAGAAGTACACAAGCATTATGGATCAGCACATCATTAAACAGATGAAGACCAAAATTTTGCAATGGAAGCACATCCAGAAGTTTCTGCCTAACAATGTACATGATTATGTATTATGTGCCTAGTTATATCCCCATAAGCTTCATGTCTAACTTTCTGAAATATTAGCTTCAATATTAAATAGTATTAGAGAATTAAAACTGTAAAGATACAGATGTACATTTATAATTCCTTCCACTGAGATGAAAGCCATTTTTCAAATACTACACAAATCACTTTCCTATCTTTAACTGTAACATAAAAAATATTAGTCTAAAATTAATCCAAACCTTACCTTAAAATATTTTGCTAAATTATCACCTTTTTCCCCCAACACCAATCCCCAATAAACTACATAAATTGGAATTTAATGAGTCTGTATACTCGCTGTACACATAATTAGTGCAACTATTTCCCAAAAAAGGGCAGGCAAAATGAGTATACATGTATATGTATGTCTTATATTAATTTGTTAATAAGAGGATCAACAGAGATAAAGCTATCCAAACTGAAATAAGTGTTATGAGATTAAAATGTCCGAAGCAAACAGTATCTCATTTTTCAGAAACTCAGCTCATTTCACTGGCAGTCATCGCAACTCTCTACACGTAACCATCACATTACTGATTACCACTCTGAGCCAGTAATAAAGGATTTGTCTCCACTTGACACCTGGGAGACTTTGAAATTCCAAAGACTTTGAAATTACTTGCCCATGATCACACAAGGAGTCAGGAGTACAACAGGATAAAGAAACCTTCCCAATCCATTACACCACGAAGCCTCCCAGTTTCAGCACTGCTATGCTGCCAGTACTCCTGAAACAAATTTCCCATCACCTGTCCAACCACGCTTCATCCCTTCACCGGAATGCATTTCTTCAGAATGCTTCTTAAACACCTAAGACTCCCCCAATGATTGAGGCAGCCGTAGGTGGAGTTCACAGGTCTCATTGCAGGAATGTGAAACCAGTTGCACCTACATCTTCGTAGCACGAGGTGTCCGTCCTCTCCCTTGATTCTAGGTCTTATATATCTGTTTTGTTATGAAATTAGTGGTTCTCAAATTGAGCCTGTGGATCACCAGAGGCCACCAGGGCCTAAATGGTGATCCACAGATTAATCTCCATCTCCATCCCTATCCCACCCTCTTCACCACTGGCCATCCCACTCCAGCCATCCTCCCTCAGCCGTCCAATCCCGAGGCAATATCACCACATGCAGAGCTAACAACTAGGGCCGCCCAAACACTTGCTGAAACCATCAGCTGACAACCATAAGAACCTGGGGATGGAGATCACAAGAGGAGAGAGGAACAGGGGCCAAGAGATCTTACAGGAGGGCACAGGCACTAATGAAGGGGCAAGGACAAAGGAAGAGGAATGGAGAATTTGGGTGGTAGAGGGCTCTTGGGGGCAATGATCCACCAAAAATAAACCTGTAATAAAGTATCCCATGATGAAGAAAAATTTGAGAACCACTGCTTTGAAATGATTAGGTTAGTAATCCAACAGGAACTGTGGAATATTTTGAACACCACCTCATATGCTATTAGTGCTCAAAACAAAGTTAAATAAAACCATCCCACCAAAACCATCAGCAGCAATTTAAAAAATAACCTTATAAATCAGTGGCTCTTGAGCCATATTTATGTATTTGCCATTGTCTCATGAATCCGGTCCATCTTCAGCGTCCATCCTGGAGCATACACACATAGCAAATTTACTCAGGAACTTTGGTTAGAGTCACTGGCCTCTTCATGCATTCTTAATAAAACATTTTCCAAAAAAAGTTAACTTTGTGCTTTGACACTTTTATATGTGCATATATTGTGTACCTTTTTAATCCAGGCTTGGGCACCAGTATTGGCCAACTGTTCCTGTGTCAAAACCTGTACTCCTGTACTTCCTGTGAATTGGCCAGGAATAGAGTTCAGCTGAGCCCAGGCGTCAATCTGAAGAAAAGAATCAGCCTTGATTAACCAAAGAAAATTACCTACCTGATTAAAATGCTATTAGTAATAATTCACTAAATGAAAATGACTGAAAAGACTTAAATATTTAACTTTAAAAACAGTCTATTGAATCGGTACATATTTAAAATTAAATGTTTTCCTAAGCTCTCCAAAGCAGTTTGATAAGCATTCAATGAATTCCATTAATAGTAAAGGGAGATGTATCTCTAACTACTAAAAAATATAGCTATAACCTTCATTCTTCAATATATCACATGAATACATAAAAACAAAAAAGAGCTCATATAGCAAAAGACCGGCCAGGCTCTGGTGACTCAGCCTGTAATCCCAGCGCTTTGGGAGGCCGAGGTGAGTGGATTGCCTGAGCCCGCGGGTTCAAGACTCGCCTGGGCAACTTGGCGAGACCTCATCTCTACAATAAATAAAAAATTAGCCAGGTGTGGTAGCGTGCGCCTGTAGTTCCGGCTACTTGGAAGGCTGAGGCAGAAGGATCACCAGAGACCAGCAGGTCAAGGCTGCAGTGGCCGAGATTGGCCACTGCACTCCAGTCTGGGTGACAGAGTAAGACTCCAACTCAAAAAAAAAAAAAAAAAAAACACCACCCATCCTTACCTATCTCATACAAATGGATTCTAATACATATCATCATGACAGCCTGGATTTTTAATTAATGACTTCCTTTGAAATATCAGAATAAATTAATGGCATATGCCTAACAAGTAACAAATACAGGAAACTGTCCACTCAAATACACAAAGAAGCTTTTTTTGAGTCAGGGTCTCATTCTGTCACCCAGACTGGAGTGCAGTGGCACCATCATGGCTCACTGTGGCCGTGGACTCCTGATCTCAAGCAATCCTTCCTAGTCAAGTCTCCTGAGTAGCTGAGACTACAGACACACACCACCACAACCTGCTACATAAAGCAGTTTTTAAAAAATTGTGGACTGCATCAATCACCAACATTTACTGTGATAAAAGAATTAGCTTTCATTCAAATTATATTTCCTGAATACCTGTTATTATTAATATATTTCCTGACTGAACTTACTGATTGTACTTCCTGTCTGATTGTACTGATTGAATTTCCTGTCTGTACTTACTGATTCTATATATACTTACCATAGAAACAAAAGTAGAAGTGAAATGGAGAACTGTCCATTGTTAAAAGCACAGACTCATGACTCAGATTGCTTAAGTTTGAATCCCAGTTCCCCCACATATTAGTTGTGTGAGCATGGTTATCACTTAATGACTCTTTTACCTCATTTTTCTCAGCTGAAACATGGGAATTATTAATATCTATACACTTTATAGGGCTGTTTTGAGCACAGTTGCTTTTATATACCAGACTGTAAACTCTATGAGGGCAGGAAATGTTTTCGATTTTGTTCTCAAGAAATAGTTCCTCCCACAACCACACACAATAAACATTTAAAGCCCTCATTTAAAGTCAGCCAGCTAATTAAGGTAAATGCTTATGACACAACTCTACCATCTGTTTAGCACAATTGAGACATTAAAACTGCTACATACCCTTTCCTGAGCTCGATTTAACATGCTCATAGCTTCAAGGTCAAATGCATTCTCACTGAGTCTTTTCTGAGCAAGTGCCCGTTCACTCATTGCTGTAGAGATGTCCACAGGCTAAGAAAGAAAACATAGATAATTATCTCAAATTACCATAGCCCCCTAAATTCTGAAAAGTGCTCATACTTTTGTTACATGCTAAAAACAAAATAATAGTCTTCCACACTAAAGTTTCTTGTAAAGTGGGGAGAAAACTGAAAATGGTAAAGTAACTTTGGAAAGTAGGTGAGAATTAAACTGCAAAGTATCACACAGGAAGCAAAGCTGAACCCAAAAATCTGACTGAATTCAGCTTGTTTTCTACTATGTCAAATTATAATCATGATAAGTTCCATTAAGAACTTAAAACATCTCTAGCCTTAACAAAAATCACTTCTAATAAACAGGGAATTTTTTAATTATAAATTTTATACTGCTTAGTTTTCATTTCACTCTACTTATTAGCATTACACTTCAGAAGCAGTCAGCAAAATTCCTGTACAAGCAAGCAGAAAACCATTATGATCACTCCTTTACTCATCAGCACATCTTTTTCATCTTACGGTTTTATGGATATAATCTGGTCTTAAGAACCCAATTTATTCAAAGAATATATTCAGGATATAAATAAATGGTTTGTTTTCAGTTTACACACATTAACAAAGTTAAAATATTTTTGTGGAAGTCCATAACATCAACCAAAACATTTTTAAATATTTGAAAAGTCTTTAGGTCTTTCTTTTCAAAGCTTATATTCTACCTTCTAAAACCTTATGCTAAGCAGAGGTAACTTTGTCTTTTTTTTTAAGTTATCTTTGGAGAAAATTCTAAATCTGTCAGATTATGGAAGGCTTACCATAAAAGGGAAAATCCATCAAGTAAGTATTTGATATTTTTGTTCTAAAATTAAGAGCTCAAGTTGACTTGTATCAACTAATTCATTTTGTGTTCTTCTTTTAATATCTCTTAACCCATTAAGTATTTTCTAGCTATTTCACAGAAGACACTTCACTCTTGCAAAATGCTTATCTGACATGGAAGGTTTTGCTGTTTTAATATACAAAGAATAAGTAGATACTAAATAAATATGACAAGCATGAGAAAGTCAGTAAAACAGTAAACAGCTAAGGAGTCTCTTTTAAAAGTTACATAAGGCTAGCTATAATTAGACTATGGATTGTATATGAAATGGTTTTTAAATTTTAAAAATAAGATCTAATAAAGAAGGCTATATGACTATGAGATGATCATTATATCTCACACATAAAAGAATTCCCTAATCTTTCCTTTACTACCTTCAAAACCTCTTAATCACTGCATAATTCTTAGTTATCATGCTGAATAATCTAATATTCCTTTAGCTAAATTAAAATTTTTCTTCTACAAAGATAGTATAAGATATTCTTATATAATGCCTGTTAAAAAGAAGGCAAAATTAAACTGAATTCATTCTGTAATTGTTTTAGACTGTTGGTAGATCTCCTGAAAGATTGTAATTTAAGTCAAATTAAGTAAATCATACAAATTAGAATATTTCTAAGGCCTACTAGAAATATTAATCTAACGAAGTCAGACATTAAAGCAAACATTAACAAACTTATTACTGTTCATCTTTCACTTTTACTATAAATCTGTTTTAATCCTGGGACTTTAAAATGGCAATGCAAAAATTTCAGGCCAAAATTTATATCCCCTAGGCCTACCTTAGATTTTTTGTCAATTAGGATTATCCAGGTAATTTTTGAAGGCACAACAAATGAGAAGAGTATTCTCACTAACCTTCCCAGACTTTGCTTTTCTTAGCAATCTATGTTACAGGGTGGCTCAGGCATAAATAATAGTTTTTTTTCCTAAAATCTTAGTAGATACTATGGAAAATGTGTTTGCCCACCGTCCCAATCCCAATTTCCAACTACCAATTAGCCACAAAAAAAATACTTCGATGGCTTTAAAAACTCTAACTTTTATGGAATAAAATTATTTCCAAGTGGAAAGCAAATGAAAACACCTATCAGTAAACTCATCCTTCTAGAGACACTTTGTATCTTCATACTTTTTTCTTTTAGCCTTTATTAATAAAGATAACCTAAATGCCTCACCACATATCCCCAGAATGAAAGTTCCTTCTAATCTCAATATTGTTTCATATTAAATTGACATCTTACTCTGAAAGGAATTTTAATATAGCAACCTTGGTATTACTTTAGATAAAATTACAACTTTTTTCCCTGACGTAATACAACTTCATTTATTCTTCAGACTTACCAAGTGAGCTGCAAGTTCATGTCAGAAATGTATTACCAAATAGCAGTTTGACTATTAACTTCATATTTTTATTTTTAAATGTGAAAACATATGCACAAAATAGAATGAATCAAGATTATCTTAACCTCCTAAGAATCCTCAAAAGTTTACATCAAAAAGCCTGTTTCCAGCTTTTCAAGGTAACTCGGGTTATATAACAATGCATACAGAGCCAACTATAAGCCCCAAGGCAGCAATTTTTAAGGGTCAGAGCAGATGTTATATATCACTATTGAAACACTCATAAAATACCACAGCTATTCTTTAACACTGTCCAACAGAATTCTCTGCAGTGACAGCAACTAGGCACTTGAAATGTGGCTGGTGTGATTAAAAAACTGATTTTTTTCAGTGGGTAGCAACTACTATATTGGACACTGGAGCTTTGGAATCTTATCCTTTAACACTCAGAAATGGGAAATGTGGCAAAGGCACAAAATGATAGTAAAAGCCCTTCCAAAACTGAGAAAAAGAATCTTAAATCTCTAGATCATCAACAAGCCTTATTTCTTTCCGATACAGTATAGACTAGCTTGCTACCTAATGTATAAGAACGATTGTGTAGTAATATTCTACATATTACAATGGGAGAAATGTTTAGTGTCCTTCTCCCTAAGACTTGCTCTAAAAGGTAAAATCTACATTAAAAATGTCCTGAATTCTAATTCTCACATTAATAAAAATTGCCCTATTTTTGTAATCTCTCTACCTCAGCAACAAAGCATATTACTACTTCTTACAGCAGTGTCTCAAGGGTAATAAAATACATAATGCAAGTGGCAACATGTAACATGCATTTCATCATCTATACCATATACATAACAGGCTTCTTAAATCTTTATTTCTAATTTTAAAAATTCTTCTAAATCAATTTTACTCCCCTTTTGTTAACACAACTGTTTCCATAAAAAGAACAAGTATCTTAAGAATTTCTAAGAATGTCAATGAGAGGATATAAAAGAGCCAAAGATAAATGTTAGGATGGGTTGAATCAGATAAGAAAAATAACTCATATAACCAGTAAATCATTTTCTACACAGTAATTGCAGATATCTCAAATTAAAAGGCATAAAAGGAAATCAATCATAAAAAAAAGTAAAAAGCACCTAGCCTGATTTAGCAAAAATAAACATAATATAGAGGTTCATACATAAAGGAGCAAAATGGCAACCACAAAAATAAAAGACAAAGCTTGTCCTAGTTATTATGTGTTTGACCTTAGAAAGTAAATTATGCATCTTTTTTATTGTGTCATACAAAATTCTCTAGTGTATAACTCTTAGATTAATGTAAATGAAGTTTAACAAGAAAACAAATGGATAACCTATTAAATGGTTCAGATAATTCAGTGTTAACCACCTAGAAGAACCTAGGGAGAAAATGAATAGCAAGGCTATATATCATATATTATAGCAGTGCCAGGGTCTATGTGTTTAACTTCCGATTAAAATTTTCATTTTACCCCAAGAAGTTCATTTTTCTAATCTGCACACAGAGTTTCTAAAAATAAGAGAATTTTAGTTCCATAGGGATGTGGAAATATGACTCAACACAAACTAGCAAACTATTTGATCTTAACATCTAAGCAACCACTAAACTTTAACAGAGCTACCCCTGTACCCCTAAAACATTTATGATTGATACTAAGCTCATGAAAAATCCATACTAATAGTTATGAGTGGAGTCATTAGTCCACTTATGTGAAAGATTACATTCAAATCTTCTACCCAATAAGCCTTTATTACCAAGAATTAGTGCCCTGAGGACTATTTTTTGAATATTAGTTTTCTAACATTTTTTATTTCATTGTTTATGAATCAAATGCACACAAATATGGGCAAAGTTCTGTAGTCACTCCTTACTGAGGATGATGCTGGGCTTGGTTTCTGGGTAGGAAGACGATGCTATGGCAGTAGGGCACACAGTCTGATGAGCTGTTTTTCCGTAAAATATGGATTTATGCTGCTCCATTCACATCATCTATCCACTCATACTTATATCAAAGAGCATTCATATGCAAGGCAACTGGTGGGGTTAGAGATTATAGCAAAGCCAATTCAGTCCTTATGAAGATATTTTACCTTTGCCTAAATAGTTTATGCTCAAGACTATAGAGAACCACACACTCCATATGTATTTATTAAAATAAAAGATTGACAGATAAAAAAATAAAAAGTATTCCATTTAAGAGAACTATGCTTTTACTTTAGAAAGTCTTTATTTCAACCCCTAACGGGGAATCAAAAGGGTCAATATGCCCATAAAATGTCACCAAAAGTATTTCACAAACATTGGTATATGGAACACTGTGTAAATAATAAATTCATAATGATTTTTGCCTTCTATATTCACAAATATAGTGTGTTTAGATGGTAGCTAAATAACTAGAACTAAACATTTTATTTTGTGAACATTTCCTCTATGTGTTTAACATTATTGCTAGGTAAAAGTGTACAGGATTAAAAGCAAAATACAATCCTGTTTATTCCCCTAATATCTTGGGATTGTTTTGTTTAGAATTAAAGTTCATCTATATATTCTTCTGAGTCTAATTAAGTAGTAAATCTAAGTAAGTCGTTAATTTGATATTAACTTTTTCCAGAAGAGACATTACCTGCTTCATCCATTTAGCCCTCTAACAGAATTGTAAAATAATTTTACAATTATTTGAGTATTCTCTAATCAACCTTTAACAACTCCCCTCAACCTTTAATTAAAATCTGACAGTTTTTCATGACAGACAATGCTAAGGCATCACACTGTCAGTGTCAAGCTTAAAAAATAGCTGAGTACTAAATTTCAAACACACACACAGTCAAAAAAGTGTAATCATCAGAATTTACTAAGCATTTCTCCCATTGTTCAACTGAAGAAATTCAAACTAGTTATGGCCATTAATCTTCTAGGAAGATCCCTTGGAATTTTGCGATACTTATAGGTCTTCAATCCACTGGAAAATATTTCTCACATAAAAACTCTGTTTTTTCCAACTCTTTGTTAAATACTTATTCTGCAAGAAATTTAATTTTTTAGTAAAGCATACATATTACGATTTCTAAGTCTGTTCAGCCCTCTTATCATGGTTTATATTCAGCTACTGCAAGGAGATTAAGTCAGCTGCAAATGTCACTTAACCTTTTCCTTTTGAGATGTGCAGGATTTGGAGATTAACAATGGAGTGAATCAACTGGTCTCACTAAA
This sequence comes from Tarsius wallacei, assembly GCA_963574415.1. Lineage (NCBI taxonomy): Eukaryota > Metazoa > Chordata > Mammalia > Primates > Tarsiidae > Tarsius > Tarsius wallacei. The sequence continues at coordinate 9,547 of CAUYQG010014443.1, read as the reverse complement.
ATACTGTCCAAAACAGCTATCCCCTTCCCTCACTGGTGATGGTATAGCTTGCTTTGTTGAACCCCATGTGAATATAGATCATAACCTGTGACTGTAAGGTGCATTGTCTAGTTCTAATGTCCAGCTTTCTTGTATATAACTTGTTCCTTTTCAAAATGCTGCAGGTCAAAAAAAAAAAAGTGAGAATGTCACCCATTTATAGCTCTGGGGAAAAAAATACTATCAAAAATTTCTGATTTGGGTTCTGTTCACTTTCTAATTTTATAGACAGATTTATCTGTAGGTGTTTACTGAAGGTTTATGATATGGCCAATGAAGAGACCCTAAAGTGAATAGTACTCGTCTCTCTAACCTACATATCCCAGAATTGTAAGAAAAAGAAGTCCGTATGGGCATCAGATATCTAGTCCAGTCCTTGGACAAATGTCTGGGTTTTGGAAACCAAGGGCAAGAGGTGATGAAAACTAATCTATAGTATCATTTTAAAATTCCCACCCCCCTAGTAAATCTCCACCCTCCCAGATCCCCCAAGCGTGATTTTGCACAACAAGTTAAATAAAAGTAAACTGTTTATTAAAAGATACAGCAAAGGTACAGATACAGAGATACATACAAAGATACAGATATATATATATATTTACATATATATACAGTCTTGCTGTTTTCATGTGCACTATATTTAGCAGCACATTAATCAGGCGGCATTTTAATGGGGTTGTTTTGACACTTGGCATTATTACTGCGTCATATTGACAAGATACAACTATGGCCTCGTGAAAATTTCAAGGTGTGAATTCCACTTCTCCAACTTTCAATAGTAGCAAAGAGGGGAAGAAGGGAATGGAGTACCAAGGCTGAGCATTAGGTTAAACACAAGAATTCCAAAGGGCCAAGGTAGCACAGGGGAGGGGAAAGTGATTAAAATTAAAGGCTAGCTGACAAACAACCCAGAGAAATAGTAAGCAACCATCGTTTAAGGGCAATGGGCTACATACCCAAGATGCTCACAACAGCCTAAAATGACCTTTTCCAATCCAGTTCTTGTGTTGAACCTGAGGATCTGCCTCTCTCCGCTCAATCCCTCCACCCAGTAAATTTGCTACCACCAAAATCTAGAGCTATAGAGCCTTGAAGCAAAACGGGAAGCTAAATAGTTGTACCTTGGACTACCTTCCCACAAGTGCAAGGAGGGCCCAATGTTGGGTAGGGATGTGATAACACTGTTCTCTGCAATTCGATGCTTTTCACTTTGTGGCTTGGTTCCACAAAGTGAATTGCATCGAGTTACTGTCAAATGAGAAGCTGCGGGTTGTTTCATCTGTCGTCTAACCCGGCCCTGCCGTTTAACCCGGCCCTAAGAAGAGTGAAACAGAATCCAAATCAGATATAAAATAACAATAAAATGGCAGATTCAGGTATAAAAAAGGAAAAATACATAATACTCCTTTTACTTACCTCCGACGGCAAATTGCTGCTGAAAACATTATCATCATCTTTGTTTTCTTCACCATTTTTCTCTACAGGGACCCATTCTCCATAAACACTATCTGCTTCTTTTTTCCGATGTTGAGATCCAGATGACACAGGAAATTCTTTTGTTAATGTTACCTGGCTTTTTGGCGGAGTTGGTTTTGCTGCAGCAATCTAAAAAAATATTCAAGTTTCTTATTAAAATTCAATGTAACAAACACCTATATTAAATGGTTTCTGAAGGGAAGTTCTTTTATTCGTTATTTCTCACAGTATTTAACCAAAAATTAATAGGCTAAGTTCTACTGGGGTTTTATTTAAACAGTTCTACAAGTTATGCTGTTTTACTAATCCATAAGCACTAATACTCACATTCAGATTGAAAAAAATAGGTTTGGGTTCACTGAGTTTAAAGGGATGATGATAAAAAGGAGGTTCTTCTTCCTCTTCATCTGAAACATGAGGTTTATTCACTATTACATCATCATCTTCTTTACTCTGTGCGATCTGTTTACATTTCTTTAAAAGTAAGAACAAACAAAAGATAACTCTTACACTACATGCAGAATAACATGTAATTTCTTAGAATTAAAACCACATAAAAGCAACTCTCAAAAGTTAATAAGTTATAGATAATTTGGCTTATTAGCTATTATTTAAACAGATTCTAGCTGGTCAGTCAGTCAACAACATTTATTGAGCACCTACTATGTGCAGAGAGAGCACTGTACTGGGCACTGTCTGGGGAATACAAAAAAAAGTAGAAGACATGGTCCCTGCTCCCAAGGAGCTTACAATCTAGTATAAGAGAAGGAATACATATACATGAAATAATCAAAGAACGTTTTTACAGAGCAACACAATAACAAGTGCAAACTGATATAATACAAACTGAGTACATAAGTGCTAAAAGAACAAAGGCTTGAGAGAGAATAGAGTCAGGCAAAGTTAGAGAATCAAGAAATATTCCTTGAAGACTTGTAAGCCAGATTTTCATAGTGAAGAACAAGGAATGGTAGGGAAAGGAAAAGTCACCTTAGTTAGGTGGTGGTAAAAAGGTGAGAAGTTGTTACAAGGGACAAAAGAGCTGAAGATGAGACTAAAAACATAGCAAAACACTAAGTGTCCATAGCATTTTTGGATAAGGAGCTTGGATTTGATAAGCAAGCAACTGCTTCTTTGCAAGGTCCTTAACTTTCTTTTTAAAAAAAGTATGTAATTCATTTGGTAATAAATCTAAGTGAGGAAACAGATTAAGAAGCTTTATGATCCCAAAATGTATGGCAAAATAAAAGATATGAAACATCTGCAATAGGATTAGATAGTAACTTGTCTCTCCATAAATGTTTGTAGGTTGAGTCTCTTTAAGGAACAGAGCTTAAGAATGAAAAATAAGGCATGATGGAGAGGGTACAATTGATGAGGTCTGACACATAAAGCAAAGTCTATTCCTTCCTGAGAAGCAAAGGAACAGACTCCATTACCTGGCTTTATAAAAAGGTCAGAGTAAATTTGGGTAAACCTGTCTCTATACAAGCAGTAGAATCCGTCACATCTATTATCAATTGAAAATATTACATTGAAATATTGAAAATAGGATAAAAAGCTTATTTAGCCAAAAACACAGAGTATATCAAGCTTGTAACCAAGGGGAACAGAATATATTGACAGTGGCAGGCTGGCATAAGGCTAGCCAATAACAAGTTTCAATATATGAAACAGTGTGGTTTTTCTGGATCCTAGCAGCAATATTTCAGCATCTCCCCCCCCCAAAAATAATAATAAAACAAAGCCCCCAAAAAAGCCTCAATTGAAAAGATCAAACTTTTAAAAACAAAAATAAGTGTGTTTAAAATATATGTTACTGCCAAAACCCGAACCGCAGGAAGAACTGATAATGGCCGGCCATTATCACCAATGGCTGGTACCAAACAGCCAAAACCCAAAATGTTGATGCGAAAGAAGTTCCTTTCAGGCAATGGCCAGCTATTCTTATTAATTTCCAAGCTCCGGTGGCAAAAGATCATTTCTGAAGATTGTCTGTGTCTTTGCGTATATGCAGTACACTCGTGGCGATCAGTGAACACGTCGTGAATGGAAACGAAACTGTAGGCGAGCTTCTGCGTGTTGCTCACTCAACACCTCCTCCATTCAAACGAACCGTCCCACTCCTCAGTCAGTTTGGCTTCTAAAACTGGAAAGCAAAAGTAATGGGAAGTAACTTTTAGCTAGCGGAGCTTAGCCATCCCGGATAATGGCCTGCTAAACAGAGCTTCTGCCGCTGTCACATCTGTATTTCGGGTTTTGGCCACTCGGTGCCAGCCATTATCAGTTCAGCCCACAATTTGGGTTTTGGCACGCTCCACAGTCAACATCACTGGAATAATCCATTTAAGAAAGAAAACAAATTCTGTTTAGCTTACCTCAGTTAGTTCTTCTATTGTAGCTCCTCCTGACTTTTTAGCAACTTTCTCTTCTATTGAAGGTGGAGGTGCAGGCTTTAGGTTTGGCGGTAAAGGAACACCAGCCTTAGCACACATGGCAGCTGCATTAGCTTTGGCTATTTCAAGTAACTGAGCCTTATCTGTAAGACGAAAAATAAGCAGTTTTCCTAAAAAGCTGTACATTTTGTATTACCAAAAGTTTTATATGTTAACAAAACTGAAGGCATCAATTTTCCACTCTAAGTTACTGCTGTTATCAAACCACCTTGGCTCAAAGTTTTTTAATGGTGGCCCCTTATTTAAGTAATTGAGCTTCCCATTCAAATACTACACAAAATAGCTAACTTACTATACAACTGCAATGATCACCTATCACACACACTCTAAGACACAAACTTTATTTCCCAAAATTATCATAACCTTAAATGACTCTCCTAATCTGACATCTTAAGTCATGCTTTGGGCCCAAGTTCAAGTGCCACCTCTTCTAACAAGTCATCGTTAAGTCAGAATTCACATTCTTCTTACTGTGATCCAAAAGTACATCATCTATACAAGAACTAGAGTCACCATCACATTCTGCCCCTTTTGGTAGTGTTACTATTTGGTAAAAGAGACATATGTGCGTTTTACCCATATCTCCTCCACCAACTTGTAATCACTTTAGGAATTACATACTGTTTCTCTGCTTTGAATACAAAGTAATTCAGCAAACTTCTGCTGAACTGAATGCATCTTCTCCCTTTTTACTCTTAACATCTTTTGCCTTAGACAATTCTGACCTGAAAATGTTCAATAATTTTCAGGAATAATGATAAACTATCTATACTTATTAAAAGTAATCATGCATTATCAATCAAGTTAATCATCTCTGCATACTACCTAAAATCAGGAAAAATTAGAGCAGTTCTTTTTAAAGTAAAGCAGAACTGAATATTAAAAATCACTCTAATATATTTCACTGTGTTTTGCTAGTATCACCCACCCAGTTAAATAACTCCCTACATGCAAAATTCCCTCATCACTTCCACTACCAACTGTATCAATCAGAATTACCTTCACAAACATCTAACAGTCCTATATCACCACTTTAAGATAACACTAACTTATTAAAAAATTAACACTATAATTTTAGACTTATTTGTAAGCATGTATAACCTCAGCATAGTCTTGTTTCTAATTTAACTGGACTTCAAAATTTGCGTCTTTTCTATTTTTAATAACACCAAGATTTTCTATTTTTCTTTTCTTTTTTTGAATCAGAGTTTCATTCTGTAGCCCAGGTTGGAGTGCAGTGGCGTGCTGCTCACAGCCACCACAGCCTCGACCTGCTGGGCTCAGGTGATCCTTGTCTCAGCCTTCCAAGTAGCTGGAACTACAGGCATATGCCACCATGCCCGGCTAATTTTTTGATTTATTGTAGAGATGAGGTCTCCCCAAGTTGCCCAGGCTGGACTAGAACCTGTGAGGTCAGGCAATCCTTTCACCTCGGCCTCCTAAAGTGCTAGGATTGGTGGCATGAGCCACCGCGCCAGGTCTATTTTTCTATTTTTAGTTAAGCAAGATGACTAAAGCAAAATAAAACATTCAAGTATAGAAACACTTTGATTCTAATATGATCTTAAAGCAGGTCTTTTTAACTTCAATTAGAATGCACTTATCACTATATTTTCAGGGTTACTTAATCACAAGAACTGAAAGATAGAAATGTTTATCCTAAGCCAGTAACCCACAATATTTCATTTTACTTAAGAGCAGAAAAAGTTCAGGTTTAGATCATTCTCTATTACAATCCCATTAAATTTTAAAGAATGACTCACCTAAATCTGTCAGACGTTTGGGTGATCTGCCTCTTTCAGAAGACCTGGATCTTTTACGACGGATGGGAGATCTACTAAACCTTCTTCTCAAGGGTGTTCTTGATCGCCTTAATCTGACTGGTGATATACTGAAGCTTCGTCTTCTTACCACAGACCTTGATCTTCTCCGGCGGCTGGGGGTGCGGCTCCGGCGGCTGGGGGTGCGGCTGCGGCGGCTAGGGGTGCGGCTGCGGCGGCTGGGGGTGCGGCTGCGGCGGCTGGGGGTGCGGCTGCGGCGGCTGGGGGTGCGACTGCGGCGGCTGGGGGTGCGGCTCCGGCGACTTGGGGAAATGCTAAAGCTCCTTCTTCTACCCACAGATCTAGACCTTCTTCGACGACTTGGAGTATGACTCCGACTCCGACGACTTGGGGTGCGACTTCGAGCTCTAGCTGTTTTCCGGTTATCCCTGGAGCTTGATCTTTTCCTTTTTCTTTCCCTAGACTTTGATCTGTGCTTTGGAGATCTTTTGCGCTTCTCTTTTGATACAGATCGTCTTCCTCTAGACTTTGATCTTGACCTGCTGCTCCTCCTCCTACGTCTTGAACGTGACCGTGAGCGTGTTTGAGAGCGATGAGACTTGGACTTGGATGATCTCTTCCTTGCCCTAGAACGAGATTCACTGGTACGCTTCCGTGATTTGTGTTCAGAAGATTTGGAACGCTTACTTCGAGATCTTAAAGAAGAGTCTCTTTTCTTCTCTTTCTCACCTTTGTCACGGTTCTTATTTTTCTTGCTTTTTTCATGGGTGTCCTTAACTTTAACAAAAATTTCATAATCATCTTTTTCCTCTGAAGACGACTCTGAAGCTCTTTCTGTTATTACAACTGGACTGGCAGCAGATTTGTCACGTTCAACTTCACTTGCAAGTAAAGATCCCTCAAGACCAGCTCTAAGGCTTGTAAGACGTTCCATGTCCTTAGGAAGTAACGGTCTCACTAAATCTGCCTCATTAATGTCCTCAATATTGGCAGGAAATCCTGAATCAGACATCTCTTTAGTAGGGAGAGTTACTCCTTTTTCTTCTCCACTACTTTCTTTAGGGCTGAGAGCAACTGCTAATGTCTGGTCACTGTCTTTCATAGGTAATGGTTCTTCTGCATCCTTACTAACAAGGTTGTCATTAGATGGTAAGTCAAGATGAATGTCTTTAGCAGGCAAAGGTCCTTCTATGTCAGCTTCACTACCACCACTGGGGCTGGTGGAAATTACCATGTCATGTTCAGTATCTTGAGTGGTTAAGGATACTTCAACATCATATCTATTAACTGAACTGAAAGCAGATGCTGTGATAAATTCAATATCCTTACCAGTTCCCATTGCATCAGGTTCCAGAGCAACAGGACCAGAAGACAGAGTTCCTCCCACATCAGCTTCACTAACACCAGCATAGGTATCCAATACTGTGGATTGTTTAGTCTCACTGACAGGCAAAATTTTCTCTTCACCAATTTCCCCACCAGAGCCAGAGCTAGCAACAGACATTGTATTATGTTCCATCTCTTTAGCAATTAAATGATTATTTATACTAAGGTCTATATTCATACCAAGTTCACTTTCATAAGAGTCACTTTTCAGGTGTCCATCAGCATGTGGCTCTTCACCTGAATGCAACGGAATCTCGGGCATGCCAATCTCTGGAACAAGGTTTTGATCACCAGAAGTGAGATTCATTCTTTTCATAACATGTAATGAGGATATAACACTAGACTCCAGTATCATTGGTGTAGACTCTATAACCATTTCAGTTGATATTACTTGAGTCTGCTCTGAGACTGTGACAGCAGACTCTGAAATAGTCACAGTGGATTCCTGGACAGAAACAGATGGTTCTGAAACAATCATAGCAGGTTGAAAGACTGACATTGTTGGTTCCAGGACAGGCACAGTAGGCTCCAGGGCAGAAACAACTGGCACAGAAATGGTAACATGTTCTGGCTCAGCCATGACTGGAGACTCCGGGACAGCCATGACCAAAGGCTCTGCAACAGCCACAGCTGGAGTCTCTGGGACAACCACGGCCGGGAGCTCTGGGACGGCAGCTGGGAGCTCTGGGACGGCGACCGGGAGCTCTGGGACAGTCATGGCTGGGGGCTCCGGAACAGCCATGGCCGGTGGTTCCAGAATGCTCTCTGCTGGCTCTGGAAGAGTTACTGCTGGCTCCAACAAGGATATGGATACCTCTGAGGAGGCAGTATGTCCTGACACTCTCATGGAATCAAATGTTTCTGCTGTCTCTGATATAATAGGAGGCTCTGATGTTAGAATAGTTGGTTCAGTTGACATTATGGGAGTTTCAGACACCATAGAAGTCACTGGTCTCTCTGGAACAATTTCATGTTCTTCTGCTACTACTGCAGATTCTACAGGTGTTGATATAAGTGAAGATTCAGGCTCTAGCGGTGATTCTGGAACAGTCATGGAAGCCTCTGACGCCAACACTGAAGGATCTGATGCTGACATTGAATAATTAGCAGGCATTGCCGAAGGATCTGAAATCTCACTCTGACTCACAGGAGGCTCAGGCTGCGATACCGACTCTTCAGAAGGTAATGATGGCACCTCTGTAGGCCAAGCATTTTCAGCTGTTAATGCCGATTGCTCATTGGGTAATGCTGGACCCTCTGGTGGTTCCTCAGGAGGCAATGGTGGAGTCACTGGTGGCTCCTCAGGTGGCAATGGTGGCATTGTTGGGGGCTCTTCAGGAGGCAACGGTGGCACCATATATGCCTCCGTATATGTATCAGTGTAAGAATCGGTGTAAGAATCAGCAGCCATAGACATCATTGAACGATCAGCAGTATAAGATGACATCATAGATCGATCAGCTGCAGAGTACGATGACATCATAGACCGGTCAGCAGCAGAGTATGACGACATCATAGACCGGTCGGCACCCATGGACATCATCGATCGATCAGCCATTGGGGACATCATGGAGCGCTCATAAGCAGACATCATAGAGCGTTCATAAGCTGACATCATAGAGCGCTCAGCCATAGGGGACATCATAGAACGCTCATAGGCTGACATCATAGAGCGCTCATAGGCTGACATCATAGAGCGTTCAGCCATAGGGGACATCATAGACCGCTCATAAGACATCATAGAGCGTTCATAAGATGACATCATAGAACGTTCTGCGGCATAGGACATCATCATAGAACGTCTAGATGCTAACATCAGGGGTCTAGGTGCTAACCTATATGGCCTGGGTGCTATTCTATAGGACCTGGGTGCTATTCTATAGGGTCTAGGTGACATCCTATAGGGATCAGGAGTTAGTCTGTAGGGATCATGACCTAATCTATAAGGGTCTTGTCCTAATCTGTAAGCATCATGACCTAATCTATAGGGGTCATGACCCAACCTATAGGGATCCTGAGCTAACCTGTAAGGATCCTGAGCTAACCTATATGGATCAGGAGATTTTGAACCCAACATAGCAGAATCTTGGGTACTAGAAGCTAACATCTGTGCATCCATGGTACCAGATGCTAACATCTGAGCATCCATGGTGCCAGAAGCTAACATTTGAGAGTCCATAGTGCCAGATGCTAACATCTGGGAATCCATAGAGCTAGTTGCTAACATCTGGGAGTCCATGGTGCTGGTTGCTAACATCTGGGAGTCCATGGAGCTGGTTGCTAGCATCTGGGAGTCCATGGAGCTGGTTGCTAACATCTGGGAGTCCATGGAACTGGTTGCTAACATCTGGGAGTCCATGGAGCTGGTTGCTAACATCTGGGAGTCCATGGAGCTGGTTGCTAACATCT
>CAUYQG010014442.1:0-13512 GCA_963574415.1 Tarsius wallacei | reverse complement strand
GGCCGAGGTGAGTGAATTGCCTGAGCCCGTGGGTTCGAGACCCGCCTGAGCAACTTGGTGAGACCTCATCTCTACAATAAATCAAAAATTAGCCAGGTGTGGTAGTGCGCGCCTGTAGTTCCAGTTACTTGGAAGGCTGAGGCGGAAGGATCACTGGAGCCCAGCAGGTCGAGGCTGCGGTGGCCGGGAGCGGCCACTGCACTCCAGTCTGGGCGACAGAGTGAGACTCCAACTCAAAATAAGTAAGTAAGTAAATAAATAAATAAATAAATAAAATTTTAGAGACAAGGTCTTGCTATGCTGCCCAGGCTGGTCTTGAACCCCTGGGCTCAGGTAATCCTCTTGCCTCCGCCTCCCAAAATGCTGGGATTGCAGGTGTGAGCCACCATGCCCAGCTTTTTTTGTTGATGTTCTTTTTAAAAAAAGTTTTAGAGAAAGGGCTCGCTGTGCTGCCCAGGCTGGTCTTGAACTCCTGGACTCAAGCAATCCTCCTGCCTCAGCCTCCCAAAGTGCTGGGATGACAGGCATGAACCACCGTGCCCAGCTATCTATCTAGTATTTACATTGTATTAGGTATTATAAGCAAGCTAGTGATGACTTAAAACATATGGGAGGGGCTGGACACAATGGCTCATGCCTGTCATCCCAGCACTTTGGGAGGCCAAGGCAGGAGGATTGAGAGTGCGAGACCAACCTGGGTAATATAGAACTTATCTCTACAAAAAAAAAAAAAGAAGAAGAAGAAATAAAGAAAGAAATTAACTGGGCATGGTGGCGTGTGCCTATAGTCCCAGCTACTTGGGAAGCTGAGGTGGGAGGATCATCTGAGCCCAGGAGGTCGAGGCTGTGGCTGTGGTAGACGTGGTGTGCTACTGCACTCCAGCCTGGGTGACAGAGTGCGAGTGAGACCCCAACTCAAAGCATATATACATATGTGTGTGTATATATATATATATATATATATATATATATATATATGTTTGTATGGGAGGGTGTGCATTGGTTACATGCAAATACTGTGCCACTTTAATAAGGGATTTGAGCATCCTTAGATTTCGGCATCTGCAAGCGGTCCTAGAGCTGATCCCCATGGGCACCTGGGATGGCTGCAACGGCCCTTGATGGGTCTGCCATGGAGAGCTCCATCTCTCGTGTGCTGATGAGAAACCTGGGCCCTCCATTCTGGGCCTCTGTCCAGGAACCACAGAGAGAGACAGGCAAAGCTCCTCGCAGGTCCTGAGTCAGCACCATGCGCCTGCCCTCCTCGCCTGCTCCAAGGGTCAGCTTTGCTGACTCTGCACGGCCCCTCTGTGGCAAGGTGGGAGAAGCAGCCCACACACCAAGAGCACTGCCAGTCCTAACAAGCTTCCACTTCACCGGGTCGGGTAAAAATGATCTCTTAAGCTGGCCACTTCTGGGAAGGTGTCAGGGACCTTGCCGGAGGCAGAAGGAGTCACTGTACGGTTATAGTCATCTGCCTTACCCATGGGGGACCTCTTCCAAGACCCACAATGGATGCCCCAAACCACAGATAGTTCTGAACCCTACATAATACCCTGCACAAATTTATTTTCCCTTTTTCCATTCTTTTAGGGACAACATATTTTGGTGGGTTTTTTTTACTTTATTTTTTGCTTTGTTTTGCTTTTTTCTGTTTTGTTTGTCCATTTGTTTTGAGTCAGAGTTTCACTCTGTCATCCAGGTTGTAATACAGTGGCACAATCACAGTTCACTGCAGCCTCAACCTCCCACCTCAGCCTCCTAGGTAGCTGGGACTACAGACATGCACCATGCACCCAGCAACTTGTTTTTTCTTTTGTTTGTTTTACTTTTTGTAGAGATACAGTCTTGCTATGTTGCCCAGGTTAGTCTGGAACCCCTGGGCTCAAGCAAATCCTCTTGCCTTGGCCTCCCAAAGTACTAGGATTACAGGGGTGAGTTACCAAGCCCAGCCAGAATATTTGTTCTTACCACAGATTTTAGCAATCTCACAATACATTTTTTTTCTTTCCTGATAAAGTCAAGAACTTTGGCCTTTTCACTTTAAGGAAGTGCTTTTTGGCTTTTCTTTGGCATATCCAAATTGCCAGTATCACGACCCTTGTGCCTTGGCACCATCATTAAGCAAAATGGGGGTTCCTGGAGTCTGACACTGTTACTGCCACAGTCATTCTGGTAACCCAGACAGCTCCCAAGTGACTGACAGTGGTATCTACTGCATGGGTGCACTGGACACGGGGGGGACTCAGGAACCGGGCAGGACGGGACAGGATGGCACAAGAGTTCACTGTGTTACTCAGAATGTGCACATCTGAAAGTCGATGCATGGCTTATAGTAGTCCAGGAATTTTCCATTCAATGTTTTCAGATCTTAGTTGATCTTGGGTAACTAAAACACGGGAAGCAAAACTATAGAGGAGGGGGGACGACTGCACCCCAAAGCTCTGTGTCTCAACCCTCTGGGACTGGAGGAATACGGGCCTTCCTCTCCTTGCCCAGGGGACACGACACCCGCCAACTCTTAGTATTGCCTTGTATGAAATTTGGGATAGGCAAAGCACTCCTCAACAGAACACGAGAAGCCCTAACCGTAAACAGAAACAGTCATATACTTGACATCATTAAAACCAAGAACTTCTGTTCACCAAAAAAGGATTAAACAGTGAAGAGGTAAGCCGACATTTACAGTCTTTAACTCCATCCAAGAACACTGCAAAGCTGTGCCCCTGTATTAATTACTAGGGATTGGTATGACTACCACATAAAAGAACAGGTTTTTTTTCTTGTAGTAAATTATAGGTAACACAAAATTTGCCATTTTAACCATTTTTAAGTGTATGGTTTCATGGCATTAAGTGTACTCACATTGTACAACCATCACTACCATCCACCTTCGTACTAATGCTGCTATGAATATGAGTGTACCAATATTTCTTTGAGACCATGCTTTCAACCAGAAGTGGAATTGCTGGATCATATTCCTATGTTTATTAAAATTTTGAGGAACCACCGTACTGTTTTCTACAAAAACTGCACCATTTTACACTTCCACTCCCAATGCACAAAAATTCCAATTTTCCCAAATTCTTGCCAACACTTGACATTTTCTGGAGTTTTTTTTTTCATTTGTAACCGTCCTAATGGGTGTCACATGGTAGTTCATTGTGGTTTTGATTTGCATTTCCTTAATGAGTAGTAATGCTGAACATCTTTGCATGTGCTTACTTGCCATTTGTAAATCTTCTTTGGAGTAGTATCTATTTAAGTTCTTTACCTGTTTTTTAAAATCTGGTTTTTTGGTTGTTGTTGTTGTTGATTATAGGAATTCTTTCTTTCTTTTGAGTTGGAGTCTCACTTTGTCGCCCAGGCTGGAGTGCAGTGGCATGCTCTTGGCCACCGCAGCCTCAGCCTGCTGGGCTCAGGCACTCCTTCTACCTCAGCCATCCAAGTAGCTGGAACTACAGGCTTGTACCACAATGCCCAGCTAATTTTTTGATTTATTGTAGAGATGAGGTCTCACCAAGTTGCCCAAGCTGGTCTCAAACCCCTAGGCTCAGGCAATCCTCTCGCCTCCACCTCCCAAAGTGCTGAGATTACAGGCTTGAGACATATGTCTGGCCAGGAATTCTTTATATATTCTGATATTAATCCCTTATCAGATGTATCATGTTTAAATATTAAAAAAAAATTTTTTTTACAGTTTTAGCTTTTACAGTTGGGTTTTTAAAATCTATTTTGAGTTAATTTTTGTGAATGGCATTAGGAAAGGGTCGAACATCACCCTGCTGCACGTGGATACCCAGTTTTCCCAACACTATTGTTGGAAAGACTGTCCTTTCCCAATAAATGGCCTTGGTACCACCGTGAAGGATTGTTTGACCATATGTGTAAGCGCTTATTTCTGGGCTCTCCATTCTATTCCATTGGTCTATAGGTCTGTTTCTATGCTGCAGGGAGGCACACACTCAGTGACAACATGAACACACTCTGAATGTGACCACAACCAGGGGGCTGGAGCTGGAGAAGGTCCTGGGGGTGGCCAACCCAGGATGTCTCCTTTTCCTCAGGCTCAGGCCTGGGTATGCAGGTCATGCTGAGGCCGTGGGCAAAGTGTCCTCCGCCTGCTAACCACATCTTGCAGCTGTGCTGAGTGGATGTTCTCGTGCACGCTTCCTTGAGGTTGTCACCACCCTGCCCTTTCCTCACCCCAGCTCCCCTCCCCCGCAAACTGGTTCAGAGCAGACCAGGCACACTGGATCAATGCCCTTCATCTTTGGTTTCCTTTGGTTCACCTTTAGTTCATTGAAATACTAAAAATCCCACCCCCAGGGAGAATTCGCTGCCTTTTTGCACACATATGTATAAGCGTGCTCTCACGCGGTGGCTGCGCATGAAACCCTACCCCTTTCACACTTAACCCCACATTCTGCCCTATGTATTTAGTGGATGCATAAGTTCGTAGCATTTGCTTTTGGCTTGGCAACACTGCAGTGTTTGGAGTTTGTTGAAATTATACGAAGTATTTTCTTAACCCACCGTAGAATAAAATTAGAAATCCATAACAGAATGAAATTTGGAAAGTAAATGTAAATGAGACAACACATGCTTAAATAACCAATATGTCAAAGAAACAAGAAAAATGAGAAAATTCTTTGATATTAATAAAAATGAAAACAACATAATAAAACTTATGGATCAACAAAAGCAGTGCTTAGCATGACATTTATAGCTATAAATACCTATATTTAAAAAAAATCAAAGCAATAATCTAACTTTTCATCTTAAGACACTGGGGGTGGAAGAGGAAGGAACAAAATAAACCCAAAGAAGAATGAAGAAAATAATAAAGATTAGAGAGAAAACAAAGGCAATAAAGAATAGAAAAGCAATAGAGAAAATCAACAAAACCAAAAGTTGGTTATTTGAAATGATTGATAAAACTTATAAACCTTATCAGACCACTAGGACTGATCAGGAATAAAGAGAGAAGATTCATATTACTTTTTTTTTTTCAGGTGGGGTCTCACTTTGTCACCCAGGCTTGAGTGTCACAGTTTACAGCAGACTCAACCTCCTGGGCCCAGGAAATCCTTCCACCTCAGCCTCTCAAGTAATTGAGACTACAGGCACATGCCACCATGCCCAGTTAACCAAAAAAAAAATTTTTTTTTTTGGTAGAGACAAGGTCTCTCCATGTTGCCTAGGCTGGTCTCAAACTCCTGGGCTCAAGAAATCCTCCTTCTTTGGTCTCCCAAAGTGCTGGGATTACAAGCAGAAGCCACTGTGCCTGACCGACTCATATTACTAAAACCAGGAATAAAAGAGAGGACATTGTTACTTATCTTATAGACAGAAAAAGAATTAAAATGGAATACTATGTACAATTTCATGGCAAAACTTAGATACCCCAGATGAAATGGACAAATTCATGGAGAGACACAGATTGCTAAAACTGACTCGAGAAGAAATAAAAATTCTAAATAAAAACATAATAAGTAATTAATAATTATAAAACTCAGGACCAGGTAGTTTACTAGTGCAGTCAACCAAATGTTTAAAAAAGAATTGGCACTAATCCTTCACAAACTCTTCCAAGACATAGAAAAGGAGGGAATACTTTCCAACACATTTTATGAGGTCAGTATTATCCTCATACCAAAACCAAACAATGACAATGTAAGAAAACTACAAACCAATACCTTATGAATATGGATGAAAAAAATACTAACACACCAAATTTAGCAACATATAAAAATTTCATCAAGAGAATGATGAGACAAGTTACAGACTGGGAAAAAATATTTTCAAAGATATGTCTTGCTTAAAAATTGGCAAAAGATTTGAATAGATATCTCGCCAAAGAAGATATACAATGATGAACAGGCTTATGAAAGATGTTCAACATCATATCTCATTAAGGAGTGCAAATTAAAGCAATGAGTTATCACCACACACCAATAGAATGGTGAAAATCCGAAACCACTGATGATATCAAACATTGACAAGGATGTGGAGCAATAGGAACTCCCTTTCCTTGCTGGTGACAATGCAAAATGGTATCGCCACTTTGGAAGACAGTTTAGCCACTTCTCATGAAAGTAAACATACTCTTGTGTGTACTCTTTCCTGTTCCTTGGCATTTACCTAAATGAGTTGAAAACATACCAACACAAAAACCTGCACACACATTTTAAATTTAATTTTAAAAAATTTATTTTAATGATGTGGGGTACAATTCAGAATTAGGTATACGAGTAGTTATCATACAGGTAAAGTTTGGCCTCCCTTTGGCCCCCACTTCACCTGGTCTGGATCAGGTACCCTTACTAATGTTGTGTTTCCCCCTATTCCTTGGCAGTGTCCACTACTGCCAATCCCTTTCTTATTATGTTATGGTAAGTGTTCAGGGTCTGGTCATGAGTGAGAACATGTAATCGGTTCTTTGTTTCTGTGATAGATCACTGAGTATGATCGACTCTAAGTCCATCTAAGTTGCTGCGAAGTCCACATGTCTTCCTTTATGGCTGCATAATACTCCATTATGTATATGCACCACATTTTTTGTATCCAGTCTGGTTTTGATGGACAGCATGGTTGGTTTCATGCTTTTGCTATTGTGAATAGTGTTGTAACAAACATGCATGTGCAGGTAACTTTTTTGTAGAATGACTTGAGTTCCTCTGGGTATATTACCAGTAGGAGGATTGCTGGGTCATATGGAAGGTCGACTTCTAGTTCTTTCAGAAATTGCCGCATTGTTTTCCATAGAGTTTGCACTAGTTTGCATTCCCACCAGCAGTGTAGAACCGTTCTTTTTTCTCCACATCCTTGCCAGCATCTGTTTTTGTTTTATTAATGGTGGCCATTCTTACTGGAGTTAGGGGGTATCTCAATATGGGTTTTTTGCATTTCTTTGATGGTTAGTGAGGCTGAGCATTTTTTCATGTGTCTGTTGGCTGCTCATATGTCTTGTTTTGAGAAGTGCCAATTCATGTCTTTTGCCCACTTTTTTTTGAGTTGGAGTCTCATCCTGTCACCCAGACTGGAGTGCAGTGGCATGCTCACGGCCACCCCAGCATCGACCTGCTGGGCTCCGGCGATCCTTCTGTCTCAGCCTTCCAAGTAGCCCGAACTACAGGTGTGCCCTACCATGCCCAGCTAATGTTTTCAATTATTGTAGAGATGAGATCTCACCAAGTTGCCCAGGCTGTTCTCGAACCCATGGGCTCAGGCAATCCCCTCACCTTGGCCTTCCAAAGTGCTGGGATTACAGGCTTGAGCCACCACACCCAGCTCTTTTGCCCACTTTTTAATGGGGCTGTTTGTTTTTTCCTTTTGGCACATTTAAATTCCTCATGGATTCTGGATATTAGGCCTTAGTCAGATAAGCAATTGGCAAATATTTTTCCTATTCTGTGGGATGTCTCTCCACTCCCTTGATGGTTTCTTTTGCTTTGCAGAAGCTTTTCAGTTTAATGAGGTTCCACTTGTCAATCTTATCTCTTATGGCATGGGCTTTTGGGGTTTTGATCAGAAATTTGTTGCCTATTCTGGTTCCATAAGGGTGTCTCCTCCATTTTCTAAGAATCTTAATGTTTGAGGTTTTACATTTAGGTCTTTGATCCATTTGTAGTTGATTTTTGTGTATGGTGATAGGTAGTGGTCCTGTTTCAGAACAGAATGGGTGCGGTGGCTCACACATGTAATTCAAGAACTTTGGGAGGCTGAGGTGGGAGGATTGCTTGAGCCCAGGAGTTCAAGACTAACTTAGGCAACATAGTGAGACCTTGTCTATACAAAAAAAAAAAAAAAAAAAAAGGTTGGCCAGGCACAGTGGCTCACACCTGTAATCCCAGCACTTTGGGAGGCAGAGGTGAGAGGATTGCCTGAGCCCATGGGTTTGAGACCAGCCTGGGCAACTTGACGAGACCTCATCTCTACAATAAATAAAATAATAATTAACCAGGTGTTCCTGAGCCCAGTAGGTCAAGGCTGCGGCATCCGTGAGTGTGCCACCACACTCCAGCCTGGGCAAGAGAGTGAGACTCTGACAAAAAAAAAAAAAAGTTGGGTGTGGTGGCAGGCTCCTGAGGTCCCAGCTACTTGGGAGGCTGAGGTGGGAGGATCACTTGAGCCCAGGAGGCTTGAGACTGAGGTGAGCCGTGATCATGCCACTGCACTCTGGCCTGAGTGACAAAGTGAGACTTAGACTTAAAAAAAAAAAAAGAAACTCAAAATGTCCAAAGTAGGCAATTCCATAGAGACAGAAACTAGATTGCCAGGAGCTGGGGTAAAGAAGGGCTGTGTAGTGACTACCAATGGATAAGGGATCTTTTTGGAGGGTGAAGATCCATCTAGATTAGATAGTGATGATGCTTGCAACCTTGCGAATATAACCAAACCCTTGTGAATATACTAAAACTACTTAATCATACAGTTTAAAGGGGAGAATTTCAAGGTGTGTGAATTCTATGTCAACTAAAAACCAGCAAATAGTAGCCATACTACTTCTTGCCGTATTATACTGTCCTGATTACAGTAACTATACGCGACTTCTTAAAATTGGGTGGGTGATTTCTCCAACTTTATTCCCACTTTCAACACTTTATTTGTTTATTTATTTGAGTCAAGGTCTTGCTCTGTCACCCAGGTTGGAGTACAGTAGCACAATTACAGCTCACTGCAGCCTTGACTTCCTGGGTTCAGGCAATCCTTCTGCCTCAGCTTCCCACGTAGCTAGGACTACAGATGTGCACCACCATGCTCAGCTAATTTTTGTAGAGTGGAGGTCTTGCTCCATTGCCCAGGCTGGACTCTAACTCCTGGGCTCAGGCAATCCTTTTTCCTTGGCCTCCCAGAGTGCTAGGATTACAGGCGTGAGTCACTGCGCCTGGCCCAAACTTTTTATAATAGTGATTTTAGTTCCTCTGCCTTTCCACATCCGTTTTATAATCAGCTTATCTGCATCTACGGAACATCCTATGGCAATTTGGTTGGGAGCGCTATTCTGTTTCTCTGTGTTATTGCTGATGATCTGTCTGATGATTCTATCAGTCACCATGAGAAGAGTGTTAAAGTCCCTGACTATGACTGAGGATGTGTCTTCTCCTTTCAATTCTGTTTCTTGGTGCATATACATTTTGGGTTATATCTTCTCAATGAATTGACACTTTTATCATTATGACGTCCTTCTTTGACACTGCTAATTTTCTTTGCTCTGAGGTCTCCTTTGTCATATTATGGTAGCCACTCTCATATCCTTTTGAGTAGTGTTTTTTGGTATATTCTCTGTTAGAGGAAACTTTTAAATTTTAGGATAGTTTTTGATTCACAGAAAAGTTACAAAAATAGTATACAGTCCATATGTATGCCACAGCTGGCATATACATTATAAACATTTTATATTAGTATGACATCTGTCACAATTAATGAATCAATACTTATACACTATTAACTAAAGTCCATATTTTATTTGAATTTCCTTAGTTTCCACCTAATATCTTTTTTTCCTGTAGTGTTTCATCCAAGTTACCACATTATATTTAGTTGTATGCAATGGAATGGAAGGTCTCCTTAGCCTCTTCTTGGCTGTGCTAGTTGTTCAGAGTTTTTTTTCTTCTAATGACCTTGGCAGTTCTGGGGAGTACCGGTCAGGTATTTTGTAGAATGTCTTTAGACTGGAATTCATCTGATGCTTTTTTCTTACATTTAGATGGAGGTTATGGGATTTGGAAGGAAGATCATAGAGATCAAGTGCCATTCACTCCACATGTCAGTGGTTCACGCTATCAACGTGACTTATCACTACCGATGTCAACCTTAAGCACCTGGCTGAAGCAACGTTTGTTAGTTCTCCCCACTGCACAGCCTGTCTACTCCCTCTCCATACTGTGCACTTTGAAGGTAAGATACTGTGTGGAGGTCACCCTTGAAGAGCAGGGAGCTATGTTCCCCCTTCTGAGGGCAGAGTATCTACATAAATTATTTGGAATTCTGCACAGCAAATTTTCTATTATCTCCCAATGATTTTTCATTCAATTATATATATTAATATGAACCATAAGTATTTATTTTATACTTTGTATAATAATCTAATACTAAATTATTTGTTTTCTTGGTCAAATTGTTCCAGATTGAGGACTCTCAGTTGGCTCTTGTGTCTTAAAGGCATACCCCCATCCCCCCTCCTTTTTTTTTTTTTTACAATTTTTTTTTTTTTCCTAATTATTTCAAGATACTTTATTTTTAAAACAGGTCACAACACGAAGCTTTTGGCCCATTCTGCCATTGTACAAGCTACAAATGCTTGCTTAGCAGCTGAGGGGCACTCTGTAGTAGCATGTCTGAAAACTGAATAAAAATCCATATAAAACAAATATTCAAATGGTTTCCACAGGAACACAGATAAGTGTGACCTCACCTCCTAGTCTTGTTCCAGTCTCATCTCGTTGGTATGTATATTTTTAAGTCTTTTGCTTTCAAACTATCTATATTATTACATTTAAAGTCAGTTTCTTGTAGGTAGCTTATGGTTAGCTCATTGTTTCTTGGATTTGTTCTGTGTGAGGGTCACAGCATTCTGGATCCTTCTTTCCATATGCTACCTTTTCATTCTGTTGACCATATCCTTTGATGCACAGAAACTTTCAATTTCAATGAAATTGAAATTGAGATTACTTTTGTTATCTGTGTTTGGATGCCACAGCCAAGAAGTCACCACCACACCCAATGTTATAAAAGCTTTTCCCATATATTTTCTTCTAAGAGTTTTATAGTTTTAGCACTTATGTTTAGGTCTTTAATCCATTCTGAGTTAATTTTTGTATATAATGAAAGGTTAGGGTCCAACTTTATTCTTTTGCATGTAGACCTCAATTTTTCCCACTATCGTTTGTTAAAGAGACTGTGGATGGCCTCAGCACCCTGTTGAAAATCATTTGACGATGTATGTGGAGGTTGACTTATTTATTTATTGAGTTGCGGTCTTACTTTGTCTTCCTCACTTTGTGCAGCCTTGATCTCCTGGGCTCAAGCAATCCTCCCTGCTTAGCCTCCCAAGAATCTGGGATTACAGGCATGTGCCATCACACCAGCTAATTAAAAAAATTTTTTTTTGTAGAGTCAAGGTCTTGCTATGTTACCCAAGCTAGTCTGAGACTCCTGGGCTCAATGATCTTCCCACATTGGCTTCCCAATGGGATTGCAGATGTGAGCCACTGTGCCCAGGCTGAAGGTTTATTTTTGAGCTCTCTGTTCTATCTCACTGGTTTGTCTGCTTTTACATTAGTACCAACCTGTTTTGATCATTGTCACTTGTAGTAAGCTTTAAAGTCTGGAGAAGCAAGAACTTCAAGTTTGTTTTTCTTTTTCAAGATTAGTTTTAGCTATTCAAAGTCCCTGGAATTCCATATGAGTTTTAGAATGATTTTCTTTTACTTCTGCAAAAATGCCATGGGGATTTCATTAAATCTCTAGATTATTTTTGGTAGTATTGGTATCTTAACACAATTAAGTCTTTCAATCCTTGAACATAGGATGTCTTTCCATTTATCTTTGCCTTATTTCACCAACATTTTGTAGTTGCCAATGTATGAGTCTTTATCCTACTTGTTTATTCATGTTTTATTTACTTAGATGTTATTGTAAATGAAATGGTTTTCTGAATTTCTATTTCAGATTGGTCATTGTTAGTGTATAGAAAAAACAGATTTTTGTATGATTTGGTATCCCGTTACTTTGCTGAATTCGTTTATTGATTTTAATAATTTTTTGTGGAATTCTTAGCATTTTCTACATAAAAGATCATGTTATCTCTGAACAGAGATACCTTTGTTTCATCCTTTCCAATTTGGATGCCATTTATTCTGCCTGATGGCTCTGGCTAAGATTTTCCATTTCTGTGACAAATGAAAGTGGCAATAGTGGGCATCCTTGACTTGTTTTTGATCTTAAGGAAACAACTTTCAGTCTTTCACCACTGAATATGATATTACCTGTGAGGTTTCCGTATATAGCCTTTATCATGTGAGGTAGTTTCCTTCTACTTCTAGTTTGTTGAGTACCTTTTTCATTAATGGGCGTTGAATTTTGTCAAATGCTTTTTTTCTGCATCAATTGACATGATCATTTCTTCTTAGCAATTCTTTTTTTTTTTTTAATTCTTGAAGATAACAGTTGGAATAATGCTCATATTATCATAGTCAGACTAGCTGTTGTGTTGTGGTGCATAACATGATGTTTCATAAAACATTGTGCTAATTGCACAATGGTCTTACATATGGGAAAGGAAGTTAAACTTAGTCAAGTGAAAGTAACTAGTCAGTAAAAAGGCATTTAATTCGAAACTTCTCTTGAGCTTCAAACCAGTTAGTAAAAGTTAGCTAAGTGGAAACTGATGCTTGATTAAGGAAGAATCTAGTGTTTGGGACTTAGATTTTTATTTTTAAATTTTCAAATGGAATCAGACTAGTATTGACCTACATTTTGAAAAGAAGCATATACACTTTTTCTGCAAATAAAAATGTATTCCTACGTTACATAGCTCCTCACCTTTTTGAAACATTGTAACCACACAGAAAGTGCACAATTTGTAAGCGTGTGGCTGCCAAGAGTCCCAAGGCCCTTCATGACCCTTTCTAGGCACTTTCCCAAGGTTTACTGCATTCCCATTTCTCATATTACAGCTTACTCTTTTGTCTTATATAAATGGTACATTACGCATTCTTTTTGTCTGGCTTCTTCACTCAACATTGTGTTTGAGATGCATTCATGTTGTTGCCAGGTATGACACTTTGTTCATTCTTATTACTGCATAGTATTCCACTGGGTGAATATTTAACTATTCATTGTACTATAGACAGACATTTGGGTAGTTTTTCAGGTTTGAGCTATTAAGAAGAGTACTGAACATTCTTCTGTGTCTCTGGTGAACATATAAACACTTGTGTCAGGTTAAATTCCCAGGAGTGGAATTACTGGGTTTTGTGTGTGTGTGTGTGTTAGTATTAAAATTTCCCAGTTTTTCAAAGTGATTGTATGAACTTGCACTCTTATCAGCGGTGAATGAGAGTTTCAGTTGCTCTATACCTTTGCCAGAATTCAGTGTTATCTACCTTTTCTTTTCTTTTTTTTTTTTGAGTTGGAGTCTCACTCTGTCACCCAGGCTGGAGTGCAGCGGCACATTCACGGCCACCGCAGCCTCGACCTGCTGGGCTCAGGCGATCCTTCCATCTCAGCCTTCCAAGTTGCTGGAACCACAGGCACACGCTACTATGTCCAGCTAATTTTTTGATTTCTTCTAGAGATGTGGTCTCACCGAGTTACCCAGGCTGGTCTCGAACCCCTAGGCTCAGGCAATCTTCTTGCCTCAGGCTCCCAAAGTGCTGGGATTACAGGCCACCACACCTGGCTTACCTTTTCATTTATAGCATTTTAGTGGTCACAGTAATGTTGTATTATGGATTTGCGGTGGTTTTTTCATTTCATGTTGTTTTGTTTGTCTTATGGTTTTAA
>CAUYQG010014440.1:0-10146 GCA_963574415.1 Tarsius wallacei | reverse complement strand
GCAATCTCCTGTTCTTCCTTATGAGAGTTCTCTGGCTGCATCCACCTGTCGGTGTATGAGCCCAATGGAGCCTATTTCCCACTGTCTTACAATCTTTCTGTGCAGCAGAATGTAGGTTTGGTACCTGGAACAAAAGGAGGGGCAAAAGAACGAAGTAATATAGGAAGGGGGGGGTCAGTAGGAAGTTAGAAAGAGAGAAGAGTGAAAGGGAGGACAGCCATATATACTAAGAGGTGAAAAAGGGACACAAGGCCAGAGAGAAGTGAGCAAAGACAATTCCCTAAAGAGTACTTGTAGCTATACAAAGGCAAACCAAAAAAAAAAAAGAAAAAATAAAATAAAATAAAATAAAATAAAAATAAAAATAAATCATGTCTTCTGGGGTCTTTCCTGAGTGTCTAAAATCCGTTCATCTCTGCTCTTTAGCCTCTCCCCTTATTTTCAATGCATAGAGTTCCATTTACTGAGGCTTGCGGTTTTGTTTTTTTTTTTTTTCCTGAGCTGTAATCTGAGACAGCTGTTACTTAGTTCCCAGGGGAGTGGCTTTGTCTTCTGTTTAGTGATGTTTCCTTGGGAATCGAGGCAGAGCCTGTTTGTAGGTGGGCAGGGCAATGCACGTCTCTGCCTGGAGGAATGGCCAGCATGATATTTTCACCCTCGCGGATCCTTCCTCTCAGCTCTTTGAGTCCCAGGCGCACCCGTTAGTGCTCTGTCCTGGATTAGAGCTCTGCTCCCAAGCTCTGGCAAAAGTGGCCCTGGACTGTTCCCAGCATATTTCAGTCAGAGATGGAATCAGCTTCTCTGTTGGGCGGGTAGCCAGAGCCTCCCGGTGGACCAGGGAGGGAGCTGAGACCCAGGATTTCCTACCAGTGGGGGAGCACCCAGGGACAGAATAGTCAGCCCTGCGTGGGACCGAGGGACCCTGGGCCTCAGACCGTGCGTCTAGCTGCGGATGAGTGGGTGGGGGAAGGGAAGCAAGAGTCTTTTTGGGGAGCTCACATTTGGAGAATCTCACAGTTCCGCCTGTGTCGCCGCCATCTTGACCGGGAAGCCTCGCTTAAAGTATTTTCATAAAATTATTAGAATTAGTAAGAGTTTAGCAAGGTGCTTTGTACAAATCAATATAAAAATCAATTGTACTTTTGTATACTGGCAGCATGTAATTAGAAAATATTTTTTAAAAAGGAGACACCATCTATAACGAGTAAAAAATAGGTTTCTTAGGAATGAATTTAGCTATGGCTATTTAAAACCTTTTCAGAGAATGTATAAAACACATTACTAAGGTCATTGCATAGATATAAATACATTGAGAGACAGGTTATTTTCATAAATAGAAAATCTCAGTGCCATATAGATTTCTAGTATTACCAATTTCATCTACAGATTCAATGCAATTCTAATTACAATCACAATAGGGTTTAGATCAATGTATGAATTGGTCCAAAAATTTGTCTGAAAAAGGACATGGGTCAAGAACAGCCAAGATCATTCAGAAGCAAAATAACAAGTATGGGGTTATTCCTATCCCATGCCAAGATTCATCACAAAGCTATATTAATAATAATAGTGTGATGCATGCAGTCCCAGAGCACAGATAGAGAAACAGAGCAATGGAATCCAAAATCCAAGACAGAATCCTTTGTACGTGAAAAGGATATATGATACAGGTGACTTACAAATCACTGAGTGAAGCAGACAGATAACAGTCCCCTAAAGATGTCCAAGTCCTAATATCAGAATCTGTAAATACATTACCCTGCCCAAGAAACTTTGTGGATGTGATTAAATTAGAGTCTTGAGATGGGGAGATTATCCTGAAATATCTGACAGTGCCCAGTGTCTCTTTAAGTGAAATAGGGAGGCAGCAGAGTCAGAGAAGGAGATGTGATGTAAAAAAGCGCAGAGGGGAGGGGTGCAATTGCTGGCTTTGAAGACGGAAGCGGGCCATGATGCAAGGAATGATGACAACTTCTATTAGTTGGAAAAGTCATGGAGCACATTCTTTCCCAGAGCCTCTGGAAGGAACAGACACCTTGAAGACAGCCTGAATTTAGCCTCATAAATCATTTCAACTTCTGACCATTGCAACTCTAAAATAATACATTTTTTTCTGTTTTTAAGACACTAAGTTTAAGTGGATGGTGACTGTTACAGTAGCAACAACAAACTAATATACAAGGAAAGAAGAAACTACCTAATACATAGCATAATTGACTATCCATAGTAAGAGAAATTAAATTAATTCCCACAACATAACAAAATCCCCTAATTTCTATATGGTTAATAGGCTTAGATAAGGAAAGCAAAATTTTAGAATTTCTAGAGAAAAAGTAGGAAAATAGTATCTAATATTTTTAAATGACAAAAATAAGTTTAAAATAAAAGTTAGAATAAAATTAAGTCTATCTGTTCGACAAAATACACCACAAAGAAGGTGAAAACATAAGCCACAAGTATGGAGATGGTTTGCATTACATGTTACTAATAAATCATTAGTTTGCAAAAACAAATATAAAACTAAGAAAAATACAACTTAATAGATAAGGAGTAAAATCATGAATATGTCATTGAAGAAGAAACAGGAGTGGAAAAAAATATGAAAAGTTCAACCTCATTATAATTTAAACAAGAATTAAGTTAAAAATCTCAATTAGGTCATTCGATACACATTGTGATGATAAAAATGAAGAGGTCAGACATCAAGCACCAGCCAGAATGCAGAGCAATGTACTTATATACCTGCCACTTGAGGGAGTATAAATGAATATAGTCATTTTGGCATTGTCTTATAAATCTGTAAATGCATTATCCCGTGCCTCAGCAATCTCATACTTAGATATATCCCCTAGAAAAATCTTTGCACAGGCACAACGATATTCAAAGTCTCAATGCTTATAAGAGCAAAAATAATTGGGAAGAATGATGATCAACTCAAAAAGACCTGCTGTCAACTCCACACCATCACGAGCAATTCTGCCTAGGTCTCGGAACCATTTTCCTGATCCCTTTCCATGTGGGCTCCCCTCCCTTTTGTGGTGAGTTTTGTCAGTGTCTGGAGGTTGCACGAAATTTGAAAGGTGGATGTGAATTGAGGTCCATTATCTTTGGCAAACCGTGGAGGTCAGGCATGACTGCTTTGCTGACTTCTACATGAGCTCTTACTCCATGACTGCGGGTCCCCCACCAGCTTCTCCACAAATTCCGTTATTGGTCTTGGCAAGCTCTGCAGATCTCTCTCCAAACCTCCCTCTGTCATCATGGCAGGCTTCACAGGATTTCCTGAAGTTTTGGTTTCTTTCCTATGCTCTGAGGTATCAGGTTCTGATCTCCATTGCCCAGGGGTGAACCTTTCTTGAAATCCCTGCTCCCATCTCT
The DNA here is from genome assembly GCA_963574415.1 of Tarsius wallacei. NCBI lineage: Eukaryota > Metazoa > Chordata > Mammalia > Primates > Tarsiidae > Tarsius > Tarsius wallacei. The sequence continues at coordinate 6,768 of CAUYQG010014440.1, read as the reverse complement.
TCTGACAGTTATATTAGCCTTGAATAAGAGTTATTACTGTTTATATTTGGAGTGGCTTCTGTTTGCCTATCAGAACACTGACTGGTACAAATGAATAAGTAACCTGTGACATATTCACAGTGAAATGTTGTACCTCAGTAAATGTGAATTGCCAATAACTAAAAATTTCATTAATACATTTTAGAAATAAAATTTTGGGTAAAAATTCAATCTCTAGACACATGACACTTTTTATAAAGTTCACAAATAAGCTAAATCTAACAAGATCATACTTATGAATGTATGCATATGTAGTAAATCTATTTCTTAAATAACAGAGATAATATTAAATACAAAATCCAGAATGTTGACACTTTGTGAATGGTAGTGTGATCAAAGGGATACATATAGGGAATGTCAAGGTGACAGGAAACATTTTAGACTTTGGTTTAACTTATAGTTGCAAGAATGTTCATTTTATTTTGTTTAAAACTCTACATGAAAAGTTACAAATATTTTGACTGCACTTCTATTCAGAGTTTAATGATAGTAAAATACCAAGCTCAAAAATACCAAAGCATTCAAAGTGATACCTCAACCAAGAATGTTCAAGAGTATGAAAAGAGACAGCCTTTCACATAATCCTGGCTGAGGACAGATTATTGACACAATAAATACAGAATTTTAGAATTTTCTGTTCTCTGACATTTCACAGCACTTCTATTTCAATGGAGCCATTTTATTTCTAACCAGTAATCAATTTGAAATCAAACTGTCTTGAACTATCAGAGAAATATTCCCTTTAATTCATTCACAAACTCTACTTGTTGAAATAGCACACAGTCAACAGAATGAAGATGCTGTAAAATCAGAGATGTAATTTCACAACCTGAGGATATTTTATCTTTTATAAGTAACAGGAATTATATAACATTATTTTAAGCAATCTTTCTTTACATGTGTTTGTTTTAAAAATGTACAAATGTACAATTTATCATATGCTCTTACTATAAAGTATTTACTTACCATAGTTTAAGTTTATTTATAAGTGATTTTTATCCCCTGTACAATATCTGGAGTTTTTGAAGCTCAGAGAACTTTTTTTCATGCAAGACTGAATAGTATTTTTATTTGAGATTTAAAACATTAGAGGTTATCACTAAGCTGATTACATATTTCTGATGTTCTTTTTTTTATAATTAAATGTTTTGGTTTTTTTAACATATTTTTTATTTTAAAATTGTGGGGTACAGTTAAGGGTTAGGTTTACAATTATAATTTATTTTAAAACAAACTCTTAAACTAGTCAATACAAAAGTTGTTCTAGTAAGACTTTTTTCCTTCCCTCTACTTTCAACCTATACCCAGTCCTCTTTCAAACAAAGCCAATTAACATAATCATGACTGGTAAATTATCAGTTCATTGTCAGTAATTGGCTTCTAACCTTTTCTTTAGAGAACATATCTTTTGAACACAGAAAATAATCAAACAACACACAGCAGTGTCTTCAATATTCCACTGTAATTTAGTAACTTAGGAATCTCTAAGAGTCTTAAAGGTTAACAGAGTGAACACAGCTGTGTTTTCATTATATTAAATATTTTCAAATAATTTGAAAGTATTTCATCCACATGTATTTTTGGAACATTAAATTTGTGCATGTCAAATTCATTTATGCTTAAGTCACTAAACAACTCTTTTGTAATAAAATGTATATTTAAAAAGTCTTTTGAGCAATTTTAATCAGATTTTTAACTTTCTTTTTAAAGTCAATATTTAAATTGTGTTAGAAATACAATAAACCAGAGGAAGCTATTTCAATGGCTTCCAAAAGGAAGAAAAAATAATTGGTGGCAAAACAAGTGCTCATCATAAATGTAAGGCCATTTTAAGAAAAATATTTTAGAAACTTTTAACATAACAAACCCCAAACAGTTTAATATTAAGTCAAAATAAACATCAATAATATTGGGCATATATATATTTCAAAATTTTCCTGTTCATCCTGTAAACATAAGATACCTAGAACAGCAGTTCTCAACCTTTTTGAAATCGGAGAATGGTTTTGTGGTAGACAATTTTTCCATGGACTAGGGAGGTAGGAGGGATGTGAAATCAAAAGTCACTGCCAATGTTAATCTGTATTTGCAACCACTCTGCAGTGCTAGCATCATGCCCCAGCTCCATCTCAGATCAGCAGTAATAAGAGTGATGGGGAGTGGCTGTAAATACAGATGACGCTTTGCTGGCTCACCCGCCGCTCACCTTCTCCTGTGCAGCCCAGTTCCTAACAGGCCACCGACCAGTATCAGGGAGGGACTGCACCCTAGAATGTCTTATATATAGTATCCCATTTTATCTTTTCCTCATGATTAATGGCATTTCTTCAATACTCATATGAAATAAACCTTTTTTTTAACATGAGGCAATTTTTTTGGCAATAAATTTATAAACTAATTCTAGCAACTTTTGTCCCTTCTCAAATAGGGTAATCAATCCACTTCTATTTCACCTTTTTGTGAGCACTGAGACTGCGCCTGCTTGGAGATGAAAGGTCAGTGTTGCTAACTAGTGCCACTTGTAAAGAATCCCAGACCTCTCAGTCTCTGCTGCTCACTTCATGTCACTATTCCCTTTTTTAAAAAATTGTATTTTAAAAATGTGGGGTACAATTCTGTGTTACGCATACAAATGGTCATTGTATAGGTAAAGTTTGGACCTCATTTTGGTCTCCACGTCACCTGGTTTGAGATCAGGTACACTTATTAATAAAGTGTGCCTTCCTGCTCCCTCCCCTGACAGTTTCCCACTACTGCCAATCCCTTTCTTACAGTATTGTGATAATTGCTCAGGGTCCGCTTATAAGTGAGAACATGTGGAACTTAGTTCTTTGTTTCTGTGATAGATTTCTGAGTATTACAGACTCTAAATCTATCCAAATTGCCCTGAATTTCACAATTTTGTTTTTTATGTCTGTATAATATTCCATCATGTATATGTACCATATTTTTAAAATCCAGTCTACTTTCAATGGGCAGTATGGTTGGTTCTGTGTTTTTGTTATGGTGAACAGTACTGCAATAAACATGCATGCACAGGTATCTTTTTCATAGAATGGTTTGATTTCCTTTGGGTATATTCCCAGAAGGGGGATTACTAGGTCATATGGAAGGTCAAATTTTAGATCTTTTAGGATTTGCCACACTGTTTTCTACAGAGGTTATACTAGTTTACACTCCCACCAGCAGTGTAAAAGTGTTCCCTTTTCCCTGCATCCTCTTCAGCATCTGTGGTTTTTTTTTACTGATGATGGCCATCCTGACTGGAGTTAAGAGGTATCTCAGGGTGGTTTTAATTTGCATTTCTTTGATGATTAGTGAGTCTGAGCATTTTTTCATGAATCTGTTGGCTGCTCATATGACTTCTTTTGAGAAGTGTCTGTTCATATTTTTTACCCACTTTTTAATATGGCTGCTTGTTTTTTTCTTTTTGGCATTTCTGAATTCCTTGTAGATCCTAGATGTTACACATTTGTCAGATATACAGTTGGAAAATATTTTTCCTCAGTCTGTGGGCTTGCTCTCTTGAAGGTTTCTTTGACTTTGCAGAAGCTTTTCAGTTTGATGAGGTCCCACTTGTCTATCTTATCTTTTTTATTTTTTATTTTTTGAGTTGGAGTTTCACTCTGTCACCCAGACTGGAGTGCAGTGGCTGCTCCCGGCCACTGCAGCCTCGACCTGCTGGGCTCCGGTGATCCTTCCACTTCAGCCTTCCAAGTAGCTGGAGCTACAGGCGCGCGCTACCACGCCCGGCTGATTTTTGATTTATTGTAGAGATGAGGTCTCGCCAAGTTGCCCAGGCGGGTCTCAAACCCGCGGGTTCAGGCAATCCACTCACCTCAGCCTCCCAAAGCACGGGATTACAGGCTGAGCCACCGAGCCCGGCTTATTTTATCTTTTATGACATGAGCATTTGGGCTTTTGATCAGGAATTGGTTGCCAGTTCCAATTTCCAGAAGGGTGTCTCCTGCATTTTCTAAGGTTCTTATAGTTTGAGTTTTATGTTTAGGTCTTTCATCTACTTAGAGTTGATTTTGTGTATGGTGATAGGTAGGGGTCTTGTTTTAATCTTCTGTGTGTGGTCAGTCTGTTTTCCCAGCACCATTTACTGAGTAAGTTCTCGTCTTTTCAGAGGTTGTTAGTGGAGGCTTTGTTGAAAATGAGTTGTTTGAGAAATTGAGGTTTTTCTTCCGGAATCTCTACCCTGTTTCATATGACACAATTGGACTTAAGGTCATAAAATTGCCAAGCAAAAGGAATAAAACAGGAAATCGCAGAAGAGAAACTTGTGGAACACAAGTATATTTAGGAGAGTAAATAAGGAAGAAGGGCAAAGGACTAACTTCTGGAAGAATTTTTAAAAACAGAAGAAAGAAAAATTTATAAATCACTTAATCAACAAATATGCATCAAATGACAATTGTATATAAGACCGTGTACTAAAAAAAGCTCAGAAATCCACAGGAAGGTATAACTGGAATCATTCATTAGGAAACCTTTCCTGAAAAATGGCATTTAAAATAACTTGTGTGAAAACCCCAAGAGGAAGACAAGTTTGATAAATGTTAAGTAATTCATTTTGGAGGTATGAGGAATGAGGCTGCAGGGGGGATATAGACAAAATATTCAAGTACTTATCAACCCGATTGAGCATTTTGGTCTTTAGGTCAAAGCTATGTAGCTCAATTGAAGTGTCTAAGCTGGGTGATGGGCTAGGGGTGAATGGGAAGTGGACTGTGGCATCTTGCAGTATGAGGAATGGAAGGAGTATGCAAAGAGCTGGAGAAGTCAAGGAGCAATCACGTTAACAGAGGCTCTAGATGGAGGTAGCTTAGAGTTTGAGAACAGCGAAAACAATTCATTGGATATGGCAGGTAAGAAGAGTGATGGTCCTGGGCTCAAATACCAACTGTTACAATATATTTAGCCTCAGAATTTATATAAAATTACAAAATAATACAGTAAAAGTCAATATATGTATGAACTAAGAGAGTTTAAAGCAAATATCTACCACAAATATAAAAAAGCAATTACTCTTGTTTGCCATAAGATCCAAAAATCCCATTAGGCAATGCTCTCTTGAGGGAGGTTTGAATTTGAAGAAAGCATATATAGTTGGAGAATAAGAATCCATTTATATTAAGTATAAACATGTGGGTCCTTTCAAATGTGTTGAAGGGGTACATTGTTTACTTAATACTTGCCTAAGACATTTCAAAGTAACATGGTCTGTGTTAAAATCATATTATATCTTACAGAAGTCTATGCTTTACAGATAACAAAGGAACTTGAGATAAAAATAATGCAACATGAATTTTAATAATGTAAACACATACACAATTCATGTACCATTCATTCTGCTATAAATAATTCTTTATTACGCTTCAGCACACTTGTGTGTGTTAATCATATTTTTCTTTCAAGGAGAGACATCTAAAGAGCCTCTGGTCATGTTTTAAATGCTTTTCATCCTGTGTGGAACATCCTTCAATGAGTTCAGAGACATATCTTTGCCATATTTATACAGCTCAAGGGGCACATTCTCCAAGCTCAAGCTTTTATTTTAAAAAATTCATTTAAAATTCTATAATTAAGTGAAAAGTATAAACATTTAAAAACATCTCTAATCTTAATCATAACTACAGGTCAAAGCTAAACCTTAATTTGTTCAACATGTGCAACTCTCTGAATACAAAGACTTCTAGAGTACTCTACAGTTCATAGAGTCATCTGTAGAGTAGATGACTGAAAGTTTACTCATACAGTGACACGTAACTGCAGTTCTGTTTTTATCGGCATCTTTGCTCATTTAATAATTAGCAGATATTTCTTGAGCCTTCCCAATAGTCATAAGGTAACAGCTACAGCTACATTCTTAGAGTTTACAATTTTAAATTTTCTTAAATTAGCCATTATATTATTCATTATCGGCATCAGATGAAATCCTGACTTTCTAAAGTAAATCTTTTATTTAAATGTCATATAACATAAATATCTTGTACATTACATTTCCATGTGCAAAGTAGTGATGTTGGTTCTTTTCCAACTCTACACAGTTTCATGAAATAAATATATGTGCTTATGTTTGATGAAGATATATTCATACAGGAAGCAATGCTTATTGAGCCTATGCTATGTGCCAGGTCCCTCTCTAGGCACTGGGGACATAGAAGCAAATGAAACAATAAACTTTGACACTATGGCACTTATATTCTGAATACAAATTTGCTTCCAACTAAAATATCTTTAAATAAGCAACAGATTTCCTGTTTGCTGGATGGCATCCAGTTTTTTCAAGGTTCATCTGCTGAAAAATCAACAATATTGGAGGCCTTGTCAAAGATGAGTTGGTTGAGGAATTGAGGCTTTAGTTCTGTAATCTCTATCCTGTTTCATTGGTCTATACACCTATTCTTGTACCAACACCAGGCTGTTTTGATTACTGTAGCCTTATAGTAAAGTTTGAAGTCTGGAAGTGTGATACTTCCTGCTGTTTCTTTTGCCAAGGATTGTTTTGGCTATTCGTGGCTGTTTGTGTTTCCATATGAATTTCTGTATTGTTATTTCCGGGTCTGAGAAGAATGATGTTGGTAACTTAATGGGTATTGCGTTGAATCTATAGATTGCCTTTGGTAAGATGGACATTTTAACAATGTTGATTCTTCCTATCCATGAGCACGGAACATATTTCCATTTGTTTGTGTCTACTTGGATTTCTTTGAGCAGTGT
>CAUYQG010014435.1:0-69151 GCA_963574415.1 Tarsius wallacei | reverse complement strand
CATACCTAAAAATAACAAGTGCCATCTACGATAAACTCACAGCTAACATACTGCTAAAAGGACAGAAACAGGAAACTTTTCCCTGAAAACTGGAACAAGGCAAGGTTGCCCACTCTCACCCCTCTTGTTCAACATTGTGTTCAAAGTCCTAGCTAGGGCAATTAGACAAGAGAAAGAAATCAAGGGTATCCAAATAGAAAAAGAGGAAGTCAAGTTATCCCTCTTTGTTGATGATATGATCCTATACCTTGAAACTCCAAGAGAATCTGTCAAAAACCTGCTCGCACTGCTAAAGGACTCTGGCAAAGTCTCAGGGTAGAAAATAAATGTGCAAAAGACAGTTGCATTCCTATACACCAACAACAAGCAGGCAGAGACCCAAATAAAAAGCACAGTCCCATTCACAATAGCCACAATAAAATAAAATAAAATAAAATAAAATACCTCAGCATCTTCCTAACCAGAGAAGTGAAAGACCTTTATAATGAGAACTACAAAACACTGCTCAAAGAAATCCAAGAAGATACAAACAAATGGAAAAATATTCCATGCTCATGGATAGGAAGAATCAACATTGTTAAAATGTCCATCCTACCAAAAGCAATCTACAGACTCAACACAATACCCATTAAATTACCAACATCATTCTTCTCAGACCTGGAAATGACAATACAGAAATTCATATGGAAACATAAACAACCATGAATAGCCAAAACAATCCTTAGCAAAAGAAACAAAGCAGGAGGATCACACTTCCAGACTTCAAACTTTACTATACGGCTACAGTAATCAAAACAGCCTGGTATTGGTACAAGAACAGGCACATAGACCAGTAGAATAGAATAGAGATTCCAAAAGCATAGTCTCAATTTCTCAACCAATTCATCTTTGACAAAGCCTCCAACAACAACCACTGGGGAGAGGAGAACCTATTCAGTAAACTGGGAAAACTGGCTGATCACATGCAGAAGATTGAAACAGGACCCCTACCTATCACCATACACAAAAATTAACTCTAAATGGATCAAAGACCTAAATGTAAAACCTCAAACTATAAGAATCTTAGAAAACGCAGGAAACATCCTTATGGAAATTGGAACTGGCAACCAATTCCTGATCAGAACGCTAAGTGCCCATATCATAAGAAATAAGATAAGTGGGAACTCATCAAACTGACGCGCTTCTGCAAAGCAAAAGAAACCATCAAGAAAGCAGGGAGTGAATTGCCTGAGCCCATGGGTTCGAGACCCACCTGGGCAACTTGGCAAGACTCATCTCTACAATAAATCAAAAAAAATTAGCCGGGCATGGTGGCGCATGCCTGTAGTTCCAGCTACTTGGAAGGCTGAGGCAGAAGGATCGCCAGAGCCCAGCAGGTCAAGGCTGAGGTGGCCGGGAGAGTACCACTGCCCTCCAGTCTGGGTGACAGAGTGAGACTCCAACTCAAAAAAAAAAAAGAAAGCAGGGAAACAGCCCACAGAATGGGAACAAATATTTGCCAACTGTATATCTGACAAAGGCCTAACATCTAAGATCTACAAGGAACTCAAACGTGCTGAAAAGAAAAAAACAAACAGTCCCATTAAAAAGTGGGCAAAAGACATGAATAGACACTTCTCAAAAGAAGATATATGGGCAGCCCACAGACACATGAAAAAGTGCTCAGTCTCAATAATGATCAGAGAAATGCAAATCAAAACCACAATGAGATATCACCTAACCCCAGTCAGAATGGCCGTCATTAATAAAACAAACAACAACAGATGCTGGTGAGGATGCGGAGAGAGAGCAATGTCTTCACTGCTGGTGGGAATGCAAACTAGTACAACCTCTTTGGAAGACAGTGTGGTGATTTCTTAAAGAGCTAGAAATTGGCCTTCCATATGACCCAGCAATTCCCCTATGGGAATATACCCGGAGGAACTCAAATCATTCTACAAAAAGATATCTGCACACATATGTTTGTTGCAGCTCTATTCACAACAGCAAAAACATGGAACCAGCCATGTTGCCCAGCAAATCTGGACTGAATTAAAAGAATGTGGTACATATACACAATGGAATATTATGCAGCCATAAAGAAGGACAAACATATGGACTTCGCAGCAACTTGGATGGATTTAGAGTCGATCATACTCAGTGATCTGTCACAGAAACAAAGAAGAGAGTATCATGTGTTCTCACTCATAAGTGGACCTTGAACAATTATCATAACACTATAAGAAAGGGATTGGCAGCAGTAGGAAACTGTCAGGGGAGGGAGGGTGGGATTGGCAGTTAAGGGAAACTGCTCGGGAAGGGGAGGCACACCTCATCATCAAGGGTACCTGCATAATCAACGTTTGTACACCTAACCCTGATTTGTACCCCACATCTTTAAAATAAAATAAAATAAAATTTAATTTCAAGTAAAAAAAAAAAGAAAGCAATAACATCTTTGCTGGCCTTTACAAAGTACATTCAGTACATCATTTTATTAGATAAATCCATTGTCTAAAATTATGATACATTCTTTTTCAAATTAACATATATTTTTACTTGTTCTACTTGTAACACCATAATATTAATAGAAATTTTCCTAATTTTCTCTAATACTCAATAATTGATATCTTCTTTGACACCCTTTAGACTTACAGTCTACAGGATGCAGAGTTCCAAGTAATCATCTGAGGCAATGATTATCTCATGTCATACTCACAAAAAGACTTCAATTTGACTTCTTAAATCAAAAGCAAAAAAATGCCACTATTAAAGAAAAAAGATTCATGCAAAAGAGCCCAGAGAGTGAATAACAACAGGAAATACTTGTCTGGGAGTGCCTAGTTCATAACTAAACCTATCACTTTAAATCCCTCAATGCCACCAACAATGGATCTTTTGGATACGGCACAATAGACTACATTATTTCAACTCCCTGTTAGGCAATAAAAAGAAAATCAAGGCCAGGTGCAGTGGCTCATGCCTGTAATTCTAGCACATTGGTAGGCATAGGTGAGAGGATAGCTTGAGGCCAGGAGTTCGGGACCAGCTTGGGCAACATAGCAAAGCCCCATCTCTACAAAAAAATGGAAAAATCAGCCAGATATGGTAGCATACATCTGTAGTTCCAGCTGCTCAGGTGGCTGAAGTAGGAGGATGGCTTGAGGCCAGGCATTTGAGGTTATAGTGAGCTATGATCATGCCACTACACTCCAGCCTAGGTGATAGAGAGAAATCCAAAAGAAAATGAAGGCCGGGTTCGGTGGCTCAGTCTGTAATCCCAGCACTTTGGGAGGCCAAGGTGAGTGGATTGCCTGAGCCTGCGGGGTTCAAGACCAGCCAGGGCAACTTGGCAAGACCTCTTCTCTACAATAAATTTTTTAAAAAATTAGCTGGGCGTCGTAGCGCATGCCTGTAGTTCCAGCTCCTTGGAAGGCTGAGGCGAAAGGATCGCCAGAGCTCAGCAGGTCAACGCTGAGGTGGTCATGAGCATGCCACTTGCACTCCAGCCTGGGCAATGGAGTGAGATTTCAAACTCAAAAAAAAAAAAAGCTGACTACACAGTTTTCAAAACATAGAAGAGACTAGCAAAGTCAGACAAAAAAATTCAGGAGATGAGTGAGAACAAAAAATGATAAAGACATGAAAATATACTAGAAAATAAGCCATAATTGCCTCAATAGATTTTTTTAAAAATAATTTTAGAATAACGAGCACCAAATGATACAACAGAAATTCTCAGCAAGGGAACGGTGGCTCACACCTGTAATCCCAGCACTTTGGGAAGCTGAAGTGAGAGAATTGCTTGAGCCCAGGAGTTTAAGACAAGCCTAGACAACATAGTGAGGCTTCATCTCTACAAATTTCATTGAAATCTACAATATCTTCAAAACATCTTTAGAACTAATAACAGTAGAAAGGTTATAGGATACAAACTAAATATACAAAATATATAACCTACACAATCAATTACATTTCTAAACACAAGTTGAGCATACTATTCTGAAAATCAAAAATCTAAAACTGTTTGAGCACCAGCCTGACGCCACAAATGGAAAATTCCACATCTGACATCTTTGTTTTCAGATGATTTAATGTACACAAACTGTATTTCACAGAAAAAATTATTTAATGTACACAAACTGTATTTCACAGAAAAAATTATTTAAAATACTGTATAAAATTATCTTCAGGATATGTATACAAGGTATATATGAAACATAAATAGGCCAGGCACAGTGGCTCATGCCTGCAATCACAGCACAGCACTTTCGAAGGCCACAGAGGACTGCCTGAGCCCAGAAGTTCGAGACCAGCCTGAGCAACATGGCAAAACTGCTCCTCTACAATAAATCAAAAAATTATCCTGGCATGGTGACAAGCAACTATAGTCCCAGCTACTTGGAAGGCTGAGGCGGGAGGATTGCCTGAGCCCAACAGGTCCAGGCTGTGATAGCTATGATCATGCCACTGCACTCCAGCCTGCGCAACAGAGTGAGACTCCAACTCAATAAATAAATAAATAGATAAATTTTGTGTTTAGACTTGGAATCTATCCTCAAGATATTTCATTACACATATGTATATATTCCAAAATCCAAAAAAATCCAAAATCCAAAACACCTCAGGTCTCAAGTATTTTGGATACTGGATGTTCAATCTGTATTAGCAACAGATAATTAAAAAACAAAAATTTTAAATAAGTCTATTTTCAATAGTGACAAAAATGTGGAAACAATTTTAACCAAAGATGTGTGTGATGGACTGAATGTGTCCTCCAAAATGTATATGTTGAAACTCTAATCCCCAATGTGATCTCCCAAAGAGATCCTCTGGGAGGTACTTAGGTCATGAAAGTAAAGCCCTCATGATGAAATTAGTGTCCTTATAAGTTTGCTTCCTCTCTCTGCTAGTCACATATAAGGAAGGACACTGCAGCCAGGCTCGGTGGCTCAGCCTGTAATCCCGCACCTTGGGAGGCTGAGGTGAGTAGACTGCCTGAGCCTACAGGTTCGAGACCCGCCTGGGCAACTTGGCGAGACCTCATCTCCACAATAAATCAAAAATTTAGCCGGGCGTGGTAGCGCATGCCTGTAGTTCCAGATACTTGGAAGACTGAGGCGGAAGGATCGCCAGGGCCTAGCAGCTCAAGGCTGCAGTGGCTGGGAGCAGCCACTGCACTCCAGTCTGGGCAACGGAGTGAGACTCCAACTCAAAAAAAAAGGAAGGACACTGCAAGAAGATGGCTATCTGTGAAACCAAAAGAGGGCCCTCAACAGAACCCAATCATGCTGGCACCCTGATCTCTAAATACTCAGGCTCCAGAACTGTGAGAAGTAAATGTATGTTGCTTAACCACCCAGCCTATGGTATCTTGTCATATCATAAGACAATGTGTAAGACCTCTACACTGAAAACTACCTAACACTGTTGGGAGAACCTTAAGAAAAGCCAAATAAATGGAGGACTATACTATGTTCTTAAGTTGGAAGACCCAATTTATTATATCAATTATCCTGTTATGACCTTATAATCTAAATCCTGGCAGCCTGTTTTTAAGAAATGTTCAAGATGATTATAAAATTTATTTGAAAATGTAAACAATACCTGATTTTAAGATGTATTATAAAACTACAGTAATCAAAATCTTGTAAGACTCATGTAAAAACAGACAGAGCAATGGAACCAAATAGACAATCCAGAAATAGAATCACATTTATATTGTCAATTAGTTTTTGACAGAGGTACCAAGACTACTCAGTAAAAAAACTGAAACTGTAAAAAATGGTGTGAGACTTCCATATGGGGAAAAATAATTGCAACCTAAACCCCTATCTTACACCATACACCAAAATTAATTTGAATCACTAGACAAACACCAAAGTAAACTGCTGCAGAAGAAATCCACTGAGAGATGCATAACAGAATTCCACCAAACATTTAATGAGAAATTAATGCCAAACCTTCTCAAAATCTTCCAAAACAATGAAGGGGAAAGAATACTTTCAAACTCATTTTATGAGGCCAGCATTATCCTGATACCAAATCCAGACAAAGATATAACATGAAAATTACAAGCCAAAATCCCTGATGAATACTGATGCAAAAATCCTCAACAAAATACTAATAAACTGAACTCAACAGCACCTTAAAAGAATCATACACTATGACTAAGAAGGAGGTATCCCTGGGATGCAAGGATGGTTCTGTATATGAAAATCAATGAATATGCCACATTAATAAAAATCATGCAATCATCTCAACTGACGCAGAAAAATCATTTCATAAAATTCAGCATCCTTTTATGATAAAAACATTCAACAAACTAGGACTAGAAGGAAATTACCTCAACATAACAAAAGCCATATATGAAAAGCCCACAATTAACACCATATTCAATGCTGAAAAACTGAAAGCTTTTACTCTGAATCAGGAGCAAGTCAAGGATGCCTACTCTCATCACTTCTATTCCACATAATACTGAAAGTCCCAGTCAGAGCAATTAAACAACAATAAGAAAAAAAAGGCACCCAAATTGAGATGGAAAAACTAAAATTATGTATGTTCACAGATGCTCTTATACATAAAAAAAGAAGGAAATTCAGCTACACAAAAATGCTAAAACATGGATGAACGATGATGAACCTTGAATAAAAACATTATGGGAAGTGAAATATGCCAATTACAAAAAGACAAATAATATATATTCTACTTATAAGAGGTACCTAACCTAATCAAACTCATAGAAACAGAGATAGAATGATGGTTGTCAGGGACTCAGGGGAATTCAAACTGGGAACTGTTGAATCAGCACAGAATCATGCAAGATGAAAAAGTTCTAGAGACCTGTTGTACAGCAGTACGTGCATAGTTAAGAACACTATAATGTATACTTAAAAACTGTTAAGAGGCTACATAGATTTTTTTTTTTACCACAACAAAAATTAAATTGAGATGCAAAATATAAAAACAAAAAGCTAAAACTATAAATGCAAATTAAAACCATGAGACGCCACAACACACCCACTGGTTTGACTAAAATTCAAAGACTAATTAGTACCAGGTATTGGTAAGACTGTAAATAATTGGAACTCTCATACATTGTTTGTGGGAATATAAAACAACACAATCACTCAGGAAAACTATTTAGAAAACTATCTGGCTGTTTCTAATAAAACTAAACAGATAACTACCCTATGATTCAGAAGTCCCACTGCTAGGAATTTACTTAAGAGAAAGAAATATGGATACCCAAAAGAAGACTTATAAAGCAAATGTTTATAGCAGTTTTATTAATGATAGTCAAGCCCAGAAACAGCCAAAGAGTCTATCAACAGAAAAACAGATAAACTGTGGTATGCACCCTATTCAGCAATAAAAAGGAATAAAGTATTGACACACAAATGAAAGTATTATGCTAAGTGAAAGAAGCCACATAAAAAAGATTACTACTGTATAATTACATTCTAGAAAAAAATGTGATTTATCCATACAACAGACTACTATCAACAATCAAAGGAAATTAACTACTGACATACACAACACTGATGAATTATAAAAGTATCATGCTGAATTTTAAAAAGCTTTCAACAAAAAAGTACATATTGTATAAATCCATTTACATGAAAATATATGGTAGAAAAAAATCAAAACTCTGTTTACCTTTGAGGTGCTTACAAGCAAGGATTGAGAAAGCTTATGATGGAGCTTTCTAAGGCAACAGTAATGTTCTATATTTTGTGTTTGTGAAGCTCAGAAAAGGTCTGCTTAGAATTTGTGTATTTTATTATATATAAATGCTTTCTTAGCTGGGCACACAGTGGCTCACACCTTTAATCTCAGCACTCTGGGAAGCCAAAACAGGCAGATTGCTTGAGCCCAGTAATTTTTAGACCAGCCCGAGAAACATAGAGAAACCTTGTCTCTACAAAAAAAATAAATAAATAAAGCTTAAAAAAATAAAAATAAATAAAAAGTAGCCAGGCATGTTGGCATGCACCTGTAATCCAAGGTACTTTGGGATGCTGAGATGGAAGAATCACCTGAGCCCAGGAGGCTGAGGCTACCATGAGCCATGATTGTGGTGATCAGGCCTCTGCACTCTAGCTTAGGCAATAGAGTAAGACTCTCACTCAAAAATAAATAAACAATGTTTGTCTCAAAAGAAAAAATTTTCAAAGATTGTTTTCAAGAGAAAAAAAATGTATAAAGGAATACTGAACTCCAGTTTGTGATAAATAGGCTGAAGCATTAAGGGGAAAGCATACTAATGTCTACAACTGGAAATGTATCCAAAATTAACACAAATTAATGGGTGGAGAAAGTAATAGACAAATGAATAGATAAGTGATAAAGCAAGTAAAATGCTAATGTCTAGGTGATGGATATATCTTTCAATATTGCTATATGCTAAAATTTTTCATGCTGTCTTAGAAAAAAACAATCTATAGGATATATCTGAAGCAGTGACTAGAGGAAAATACATAGCCCTAAACATTTTTACAACAGAAACTAAGTATAAATACAGACAAATCAAATTCCCAGCTCAAAGGATTAGAAAAAGAATAACTAAATAAACAAAAGATAGAATAAGTAAATAAGAATAAAGGCAAGAATTAATAAAGTAAGTTATAGAAAAACACATCTAATTAACACATCAAAATAAATTTTTTCAAATTAACAAATTAGACAATCTCCTAGCTAACTTAGAAAGAACACATAAATATACAAAATAATAAACAGCAAAAAAAAATTAAGCGTGAAACATAAGAAAAACACAATTTAATTCATTAGGGGACTACTTTGCAAACCCTTAGGCAAATAAATTAAAATCTAGATGAAATAAATAATATACTAGAAAAATATAGTTTACCAAAACTAAACCTCTAAGAAATAGAAAGCTTAAACTGACAAACTTCTGTTGAAGAAATAGAATTATCAATGACCCACTAACAAAAATGTACCAAGCCAGGATGGTTTCACAAGTCTACCAAAACTTCAATGACCAGATAGTCCCAAAGGTATATAAATTTAATGCTTCAGAGCATTAAAAATGAAGAGAAACGTCTCAATTATTTTTGTGAAGCAAGGACAAAAGCTGATAAAGACAGTACAAAAAAAAAAAAAACATGTGAGTATCAATGTAAAAGTACTAAATTTAAAAAATCGGTGAACAGAATCCCACATCACATTAAGACAATAAAACACTAAGATAAACTGAGATTTATTCCAGAAATGCAACACTGGTACCTTGATATATCTAAGAAAAAAAATCATACAACTATATCCACAGATGATGAAAAAGCATTCTACAAAATTCAATATCCATATCTCAAAAAAAAAAAAAAAAAAAAGAAGTGACTGACCCTCTCTTAATACCACAAAAATACATAACACTTTAGACCTAGAGCCTGCATATTTCTTAATGGGGAAACATTAGAGGCATTTTCAATAAAATCAGGCATGAAGATGTATATAATCTTCATTGCTATTCCTCATTGTACTGGAGGTAAAAGCCAATGCAATTAGATAAGAAAAAGTAAATGGAAGAATAAGAATTAGAAAAAAGTAATATTATTTCTATTAGTAGATGATTTAAGAAACCCTGGAGAATCAACAATAAAACAAATTAAAATAATAAAATAACAATACTATAAGAAGATATAAAATGAACATATAGGTTTCATAAACAGAAACAACTAGTTAGATATACTAGAAAACCTCACTAATAACAGTAAGAAGATGAAATACTTTGAAATAAACTTAGCAAGAAATAAGCAAAACTTTATGAGAAAATCTTTAAGACTCTCCTAAATCACAAAAAAGTTAGACTAGAACAAATGAAAAAATCATCCCTTTGCCCTCAAATAAAACAACTCAACATGCTAAAGATATTAGTTCTCCTTAATTCATAAATGTGATAAAAGTCTCAACAAAAGCACAAGCTATTTTCATCAGTCTACACAAATTAACAGTTCATACAAAAAGAATACTGGGGCGGGGGGGGTGGAGCTAAAAGGAAAAGGAAAAGGGGATACTAAAACTACCCAACATTAAAAGACACTATGAAATCTGTATAAGTATGATGCTAGTTCATAAATGGACAAGGAGTCCAGTGGAAAATACACAAAGTACTTGTAGAAATTTTCACATTATAAAAGGGGCATCACAACCCGCTGGGGCAAAGATAAACTTTTTTTTTTTTTAATGGGGATGTGATAACACTCAACTGGAAAAAGAAAAATATATATCCACACCTCACACTCTATATAAGAATAAATGTAAGAATAAAAGATCTAAATGTAAAAAATGAAATCAAACAAACATACCAGGGGGGGAAATCAGTGAATTCCTCTATGTTTAGATGTATGGAAAGACTTCTCTATGTTCTGAATGTAAAGAAAGATGCATTGAAAAAAAAGAATAAATCTGACCATATTAAAAAAGAAAAAACTTTTGCATAGCCAAGAAATACCATAAACAAAGTCAAAAGACAACTGAAAAACTACAAAAAAAAAATGCCATATGTATCACTATCACAACTAAAGAGCTAATGTGTCTGCTAAATAACTCATAACCCTACAGGAAAAAAAGACCAAATACCCAAAGAAACGAAAATTCACACACACACAAAAGGTAGAAGCCAGCTGCACACCTGTATTCCCAACTACTCAGGAGATTAAGGGGAGAGGGTCGCTTGAGTCCAGGAGTTCCAGGCTATAGTAAGCTATGATCATGCCACCACACCCCAGTTTGGGTGATAGAGCAAGATCTGTGTCTTAAAAAAAAAAAAAAATAGAAAAATGGCCCTAGCCAGGCTCGGTGGCTCAGCCTGTAATCCCATGCTTTGGGAGGCTGAGGTGAGTGGATTGCCTGAGCCCGCAGGTTCTAGACCCGCCTGGGCAACTTGGCAAGACCTCATCTCTACAATAAATAAATTTTAAAAAATCAGCCAGGCGTGGTAGCACATGCCTGTAATTCCAGCTACTTGGAAGGCTGAATTGGAATGCTCGCCGGAGCCCCAGCAGGTCGAGGCTGCAGTGGCTGAGAGCGGCCACTGCACTCCAGTCTGGGCAACAGAGTGAGATTCCAACTCAAAAAAAAAAAAAGAAAAGAAAAGAAAAATGGCCCTTAAAATGTTCAAACTCACTTAGGATAAAAAGAAATGAAAATCAAAACAATGCTAAAATACCATTTTTCATCTATCAGATTGATAAACATTTAAAAAGTATGACAAAACATTCCATTGGTGATGCTTTAAGGAAAAAGGACTATCACAAATTACTAACAGGAATTTGGCAATTTCTAACAAAACTATAAACATATCTACCTTTTGATCCAGTTATCTTACTTCTAGGAATTTCCTGTGAAAGTATAACTTCAACAGTAAAAACTACTCATGCATGAGGTTATTCAGGGCAACTTTTCAGGAACTGCAAAATATTGGCTGTATCTTTAATGTCCATACCTAGGGCAGCAGCTAAACAAACGATGATACATCCACATAATGGAATACTAAGCAACTATAAAAATGTAAGATCTCTATAAATTGATAAAGAATAATTTTAAAGACATACTTATAAACCAAAAATGCAAAGTGTAAAATATGTCCATAGTATATCATAAATATAACTACTCATGTGTTTTATGAGAAACACAAGAAGGTCAAACCTCTAATAATACTGGCTACCTACAAGAGTGGGTAGAAACAGGATAGAAGGAAGAAAGGAGAATGATACTTCCTTGAGTACACCTTTTAGTATAGTGGTGTCTTTGGAACCATATTAATGTTTCACATACTAAAATAAATAAAAAGAGAGACATAAAATCAAAACTTTCAGAGAGATAATACTTTAAAAGAAATATAAAAAGACCAAACAGAATGAACCTAATCTTGCAAAATGAAAAATCTAAGCTAATCATATGAAAAGAAGGGTGGGGATTGGAGTACATAATTATACACCCTCAGGGTACAGTAAAAACCACCATAAAAAATACTGAATTCTAATTTGTAAGTTTGTTTTTCACAGTGGTATAGATCAGCAATTCTGAAACTACTTTCTGTGTATTCTATAACTAAACAAATAAGTAAATATACTGTGAATGATAGAAGGTTTCTCACTGTTGGAGAAAAGCATTTAGATGTCACAACTCGAATACTTCAAGAACATAAAAATTGCATTAAAGCTGGGCATGGTGGCTCACACCTGTAATCCTAGCACTTTGGGAGATGGAGGTGAGAGGATTGCCTGAGTCCAGGGGTCCGAGACCAGCCTAAGCAATTTGGTAAGACCTCGTTTCTACAGTAAATCAAAAAATTAGCCAGGTATGGTAGCATGCGTCTGTGGTTCCAGCCACTTGGAAGGCTGAAGCAGAAGGATCACCTGAGCCCAGCAGGTGGAGGTTGCCACTGTACTCCAGCCTGGGTGACAAAGTAAGACTCTGACTCAAAAAAAAAAAAATTGTATTAAAAAGCATAATCACCAGATTTACCCTATAACTTATCCATGGAAACTGCAGTAAACTTCAAACATTTGACTTCCCACTTCCTGCCATCCCCCATAATATGCTTTACCTTTTAAAATATTTTTTACACATGTAACAACAAAGTTTTCTAAAAATAGCTGACTTTTCAAGACTGAAATCACTCTTTTCTCCTGAGAAGGACAGAGATTATCAACACACCTTCATATTTAGAATTATACAGTAACTTTTCTCTGAAAAGCTACTTTGATCTTTTCTAAGATAAAGCTTTGACTAACTAAATTGTTCAAGAAATGAATCGTTTAATGTTCTTGTTAAATCAAGATTAACCTAGAAACTCATCTAATTATTTTAAAGAATAAATTTCTAAAGTACATTTTCCAAAACAATAGTGTCTCCAGATTATTTATTACAGTTAAATGCAGAAGACAGTGTCAATGCAGAAGTTGCTATCTGAATAAACCTTTTAACTAATTTCTTCATATACAAAATGAAGGTGTTACCCCGCATGACAGCCTGACAGAGTTACAAAGCTCAGTTACAAAATGCATGTGTGCTAATCTATTGTTGACTAGGTATCACTGCCTCTTCTTTTAAAGTCTTCCTTGCATTATAAAGAACAAGAAGGTTTCCAGATTCCCCTCTGAGGCAGTAGAAGGTAGACAACAGGCAGAGAAGTAGCTTCTCAGTGAGTAGTTCCCTGAAAACCACCTATTTTATTGTAATAAAGTGAGAGAGTTAAGATTTTCACTAACTTCTGAGAAAACAAAGAAACTTCCATGCTTCAGGCTGAAATAATCAGTGACAGCTTCCCCAACCTGCAATCCCTGAACCCTTCCAAAGGTTGTTGTAAGCCTTTAATTTCCTGTGTAAAAACCCCTCATACTTGGGACTGAGTGGCTATTTTTGAAACCAAACTCTGGTTGACTGATACATGTGAAATTGTAAACTGAAAAAGACCTTACAAAAGCATATTATTATTTCCATTCCTACTTTTAACTGAAGTTGTTTTCTGATAATCAGCCTCTTTTAAACAAATCAATACATCAAAAAATAAAGCTCTCCTACAAAACTATAAAACTTTTACTTGCTATAAAATTCAGCTTTCTATCTAACTTCATTTCTCCAGTTAATCATTCACTCAATCAACACATATTTACTTAACAAGGCATTATGCAGTTACCAAGACATTTTCCTACAAGAGTTTACTATATGTTGGGAATAACAAAAATATTCCTCATATAACTGTAACAAATCAGGAACCACGTGTGACAGTAGGTCGGAGAAAGAATGGGTTAAATTTGAGTTGGGGAAAAAAAGGTAAAAATCAATAATAGATTTAAGAAAGAAGAGAATTAAAAGTCAAATAGAATTGAAAATTAAAGGGTAGGAAGAGTTCTTAAAGTAGAGATGGCAGAAAGAAACTGGAAGAAAGTACATGCTCAAAGAAACAAAGCTTACAACTCTGGGGCTTGTATGGAGAACAAAGGTATGTAAGACAGAGTGGTTTATACATGTAATATATAAGAAGGAGAGGAGGTAGAAGCCAAATAAAACAAGGCCAGAAAAGCTAAACATCTGGAATTTACTGCTGTTAGCCAACTTCAGATTTAGAGAGAATTATAGAATTGTATGCCTAGTTGACAAAATCAGGCTGCTAACATGACTCCCTAGGTAGAGCTTAAGATTATATAGAACTAGGCAGAGAAAGAAACTCATCTTCTTAAAATATTGTTTTTATTCTTTTTTTAACCTAACAGTCTTCTATTCAAAAACCTCCAGTAACTTCTGAATGTCTTTAAGTCCTCAATACCGTGGTCCTCATCCTATTAAATTGTATTTTCTACCATTGACCAAAACATACAACTCTCTGCAAATAGGTTATTCTCTGTATTACAGGCAAGGCAAGAAAATGCACGTGAAGTGACACTGTGAATCAGTCTGCCAAAGCTGCCATAACAAAATACCACAGACTGAGTAGCTTAAACAACAAAAATTTATATTTTCAGAGTTTAGAGGCTGGAAGACCAAGATCAAAGTGCCAGCCAATTTAGTTCCAGCATGGGCTCTTTTCCTGTCTTATAGATGGTGACCCTTTCACTGTATCCTCACATAGCCTTTCCTCTTTACAAACAATGGGAAAAAAGAGCTCTCTCTTCCTCTTCTTATAAGGCTATTAGCCCTATTGGTTTAGGGCCCCAACATTATGACCCCATTTAACTTTAATTACCTCCATAAAAGACTTCTCTCACAATACATTTGCAATGTGAATTGGAGCTTCAACATATATATTCGGGGAGACACAAATATTCAGTCCATAGCATACTGTTTTAGTTCTGAGGCTAGACCTAAAGAAATTTTGTGGTTTCTGCTCTTACCATTTTGAAGTACATCCACCATCATATAAAAAAGCCCAACCTAACCTAGTGGAGAATGAAAAGGCACATAAGCCATAGTCAACAGCCAGAACCAAATACTAGATATATGAGTAAGGCCACAATGGACCATCCAGTTCCAGTCAAGCTGTCAGATGACCATAACTACATGAGTGACCCAAGGAGAGACAAGCAGAATTGCCAACTGAGCTCAGTCAAAACTGTAGAATTATGAGAAAATATATTTTTGTTGCTTTAAATCACTAACTTTGGGAACAGTTTGCTATAAAGCAATAAATACCTGATAAAGCATACCTTCTTGTTCTGCTTTTTGACCTAGACCTCTGAACTCTATATGATTTCCCTCGACCTCTTGAACGACTTCGACTTCGTTTCCTTCTGGAGCCATAAGAAGAGCTACTGCTTGATCGATGCCTGCGTCTGAAATAAAATATAATCAAAGATCATTGCCATAAAAAATTTTTATTATGAGCATTAAGGAGAAATCTTCTAGATTCTAAAGAATCATCTTATATTTCCAAATATCATCACATAATATGGTATATAAACTACACCACTTCATATCTACTTGCCTACAAACAATAGACAAAGGTTGAGGACACTAAATCCACAAACTGGACCTGGTAGAAAAAAAAATCTCTGGGTTGAGACTTAACCTTCATAAATATATAACTACTAAAAAAAAGTTTTATCCAGCAAAATTAAAAAGACAAAAACATATGAATGCTAAAGATGTCATTCTCACTACTGTATAAAAATTGTGAAAATCACCTTCTATCATAAGAATGTGAACGAGACTGAAGATCTCTGGACCAAGATCTTGATTTTGATCTTGACTTCCTTCCACCTTTCTTTCGGCTATATGTTCTACTATCTGAAGAACTGCTTGAAGATGATCGCCTACGGTGTTTCTTTTTTCTCTTGCTTCTGCTTTCTTCTTCAGTATCTGATGACCGGCGTCCCATTTCTATAAGCTTAAATTAAAAGACTGTTATTTCCAACACTGAGGCACAATGAATGAAATTCAATATATTAATTTATATAAAACTTTATAAAAATTTAAAAAGACTTATTTATCTAAAGTAAAAACTCTAATGTGCCTAGCTTCTTGACACGACATAAGAACAATTCTTTACACCAATTTTCTGATATTTTAAGTTGCAATTGTCATTAATTATGACATTTTGTTTAGTAAACAATCATCTATTCCTTTATTCTCAAACTTCCTGAAGATAAAAGATAACTTACTATCTTAGAATTATACTTTTCTAACAAAAATTCTAAATTTTTAAATAGTTAAAACTTCATTAGTCATCAACAAAGCATAAATTGGAACAATGCGCTATAATCATTTCACTTCTGAAATTTAGGAAAAGATTATTTTTTTTAGTTGGAGCCTCACTCCGTCCTGGCTGGAGTGCAGTGGCACACTCACAGCCACCCCAGCATCAACATGCTAGGCTCCGGCGATCCTTCCACCTCAGCCTTCCAAGTAGCTGCAACTACAGGTGCACACTACCAAGTCCAACTAATTTTATTTATTGTAGAGATGAGGTCTCGCCAAGTTGCCCAGGCTGGTCTCAAACCCACAGGCTCAAGCAATCCACTCGCCTCAGCCTCCCAAAGTGCTGGGATTACAGGCTGAGCCACCAAGCCCAGCCTTTTTTTGATTTTTTTTGAGTCGGAGTCTCATTCTATCGCCCAGTGCAGTGGCACATTCACAGCCACAGCAGTCTCAACCTGCTGGCTCAGGTGATCCTTCTGCTTCAGCGTTCCAAGTAGCTGGAACTACAGGTATCCACCACCACACCCAGCTAATTTTTTTGGATTTATCGTAGGATTTATCATAGAGATGAGGTTTGCCATGTTGCCCAGGTTGGTCTCAAATTGGTGGGCTCAGGAAATCCTCTCACTTCCGCCTCCCAAAATGCTGCGATTACAGGTGTGAGCCACCATACCCAGCTGGAAATGCTAACTAATATATGAAGTTGATGAGATTATTGTGAAGTCAATCAACTCTTCACACACTGCTAGTAAACCTATATGTAGCATAATCCTTTTAGGATATAATTACAAAATAAAAAGCCATAAAAATGTTGATTTTTTTTGACAGAAATCTTACTTCTAGGATTGTATCTCAAAAAAAGTTTTTAAAGAAGGATATAATCATGAATATATTCATTATAGCATTATTATAAGTGTATCCATTGAAACAATAATTTAAGAAAATATGTACATAGGAATAAAGATAAAATTGATAATATTTAAGTAATAAGATAATTTTTCATACTATAAAATATAATTTTTTATTTTAAAAAACTATTTCTGTATAGTCTGGATAACACTTCTACATTTAGTATATAAAGGGAAAAAACAGACAACCCAAGGTTTTTATATTTAGGAATTAACTTAGCTGATAAGAAGCTTACTTGTCTTACTTTTAAATTAACCTTAAGATTCTCATATGCAATTTTTTAAATTAAAATAGTTATTAGGTATCTTTCAAAGTCATATAACACAGGATCCATTCTACAAAATGGTTTAGATCAGATAAGAGTTCATGCCTTCTTTAATATTTATTCAAAATAAGTTAACTATCATTACTATAAACAAAGTAATATGTTAAATTACTGCTTTGCTTTCAGAATCATCAGGTGATCCAGTCCCTCCTTGATTCTAATATCAATTGAAAATAATGCAATACCAGCTGAAAAATTTCTGTTAGGATTCAATTCAAAAATTTAAGCTATTTGTCTAGAGCCAGACTTAAAGACTTTAAATATAGCTCTGAACTTCCAAGTTATTAACATGTTTAAAATTTTACAGTTTAATAAAACATTGAGAAGATTCAATTTCTAAACCTTTAGTAAATCATTAACACAACTAAGCCAGTTTCCTCATTAAGAAATGAAACTACACTGGGTAAAAGATCATCACAATATTTCCTAGCTTTAAAATTATATGATTATGAAAGTGTATACACACACACACACACACACACACACACATATACACACACACAAATATTTATATATGCACACATTTAAAGTACATATGTACAATCATATATACTTAAACATATGCATATAGAATATTTATACATAAAATATATACATATATCCACTATAAAAGATATCCACATATCCATTTATGTGCATGTATTATATATAATGTATACATACGTGTATATATATCAATTAAGGAATATGTACATGATTGATAATGATAATCTAATTTCTATTTCCTGGCTTTTTCTTCCTTTCTTGTTTTCACCTGTCAGAATTTAAAAATTTTCTTTACTCACAAATAACCATTTTAATTAAAATGAGTTTTATTACTTCTTATTATCTTGCTTAAAAAATACTAAAATAAGATTAAGGGAATAAAAAAGTATAAATCCAAAAAGATAAAAAGACTAGATGAGAAAACAATAGGAACAGTAGACAAGATATGTCTACAAATTTTCAGCAAATGAAAAACATATGGAGAATTTAGAGCTAAGAAAGATGAATACCAACAACTGCAGAGAATGTCAACAAGAAAAAAGCCAACACACATAGCGAAAGCAGAAAGGATCAAGAATTTGAGAACCAGATAGCATAGCTGACACAATGATGCATGAAACTAAAAATGGGGCAATTGATTTAATTTCTGTGGAAGTACTCTTCCTAATTCTCTCCCCCATTCTACCTAGCCAGGTGTTACTCTTCCTCAATTCCACCAGGAAAAGAAGTTTATTGTGGAAGGAAATAATGAATAAAATAAGCACTAGATTCAAGGGCACAATTAAAGGAAAAAAAAAAGAGCATAGAGATGCCAAATCAAAAGTTAAAGGGATTAAGAGAAAGTCTATAATTAAATGGTAAAAGCCATAGCCTTCTGTGCGCTTAGACCCAAGAACTCTGAAGTCAAGTATATATATCTTAGGAAGAAAATTAGAGGACTCTTGATTAGCTGCAAAAACTGAACAGTAACTAAGACAAGATAGATGGGGAGACCCCCTCTCCCAAAAAACAGTATTTATAAAAAATTTGGTATTTATTCTTACATCTTTAAATTTCAGCCACCTTCAAAGCACTCTCCATTTGATATAATACACCTACCAACATGCTTTTGAACTCATCAATTTTTATGCCTTTTAGTGCTTCTGTCGTTTTTTTGTTTCACCTCTTCCACACTGGAAAAACGTTTCCGTTTGAGGACTTGTTCCAGGCGAAACAAAAAAAAAGTCACTGGAGGTGAGACTGGGGAAATAGGGAGAGTGGGGCATGGGAGTCATACCATTTTTGCTCAAAAACTGCTGAACTCTTGTGGTATGGGCAGGTGCATTCCTAAATCACCCACTATGAAACTGAAAGAATCTCCATAAAAAATTTCAATGAAGCCGAATGTAGCCTCTCAAAACAACACTAGCTGGTACACTGATATTGATAGGTTCCTAGAACACTTACCTGGCAGGGGAAGCCTGTAATACAAGGGGCCCACCCTCCAAAAGATAATTTCAGGTTTATTGGGGTCCCTCTTTGTATGTAAGTATTTGAGGAGCCCCTCAAGAAAAGAATAGGCCTCCACTCAATCACCCTATAATGAAGCCCACTTCATTATAGGGTGGTACACTAGAATGTAAGCTTCTAGAGGGCAAGGATTTTGTCTCCTTCACTGATGCCTCTTTTATATCTAGTTCTGCTGTCAGTCTGGGACATTATACCTTTCTTCCATGGTAGATCACCTATGTTCTAAATCTGGGTTGTCTTTGTTTCTCCTTTGGGTTGTACTGTTGTCCACCAGTTGATAAGCCCAAACTTTAAACACAGTACTTTTTACTATAAAATTTTTTCTTTTAACTTTTTAGTGAATATACAACAAAAGATAACCAAACATGTAATAAAAGCCTTCATCATAAAAGAAAGAAACCAAAGCAGAAGGAAAAAAGCCAACTCATAGTAAACCAGGCACATACAAAACTTCAATAATAAAAAGTCATGCAGTTAATATCCTCAGAAGCATATGAGATGAAGATTCAGCAAACAAGATTAGGAGGAACAGTCAGAGAACAGTAGAGAGAGCTTGAAACTGAAAGAAATGATAAACAATCTAGGAAAAAACACACAGTAAGGTTGGAAATGAAGATTAAAGAACTCACAGAAAGTAGAAAAAGAGACAAATATTTTTAAAATGGAAAGTAAAAGAGAGGCAACCCCCTCAGGTCCCCTCCTACTCTAGGAGCTTTTCTATCCTCCCAATAAATCCTGCTTTCTCATTAAAAAAAAAAAAAAAGTAAAAGAGGATTAAATAGGTCCAATATCCAATTAATATGCATTTTATTTTTTAAAAAAGAGATGAAAAAAATTTCCAAAAAATATAAGAATTTCCAGAATTGAAAGACATGAATTGCCTTAAGTCTGTGAGACAATGATTTTTTTTAAAAAAGAAATACACCTGGAATATGTCATTAAAAATTAAGACATCAGAAATATAGAGGACATGCTAGAAATTTCTAAAGAGAAAAAAATAGGGAAACAGTAAAAGACATAAGACTTTTCACAGCATAGAAAACAACAGAGAGTTGTCTTCAAAATCCTGAGCAAATATGATTTTCAACCAAGAATCTATACCAAATCACTGCTCCAGTATGAGATTAGAATAAAGACATTTTCAACTGTTAAATGTCTCAAAATTATACTCCTTACTCCCCCTTTTACAGGGAGTTAGTTACTGGACCAAAAGGAGAAACAAAAACAACCCAGACTCAGAATATAAGTGATCTACCATGGAAGAAAGGTATAATGTCCTAGACTGACAGCAGAACTAGATATAAAAGAGGCATCAGTGAAGGAGACAAAATCCTTGCCCTCAAGAAGCTTACATTCTAGTGTACCAACAATTCTCAAAATGAGGCCTGTAGACCCTTAGGGGTCCATATGACCCTTTCAGAGGATCCAAGAAGTCGGAACTATTTTCATTATAATACTAAAACATTATTTACTTTTTTCACTGTGTTACAAAAGTAATGGTGGACAAAACTGCTGATACCTTAGCACAAATCAATGCTAAGGCATCAAACTGTACTAGTAGTCTCACATTCTTCACTGCCATACAGCCACAGTTTAAATATAAAAGGCAAATTTCAATTAAGAAGACCTTAATAAAGCAGAAAAATCATTAATGCTATTAAATTTCAACCCTTGAGTATACATCTTTTTAATATTCTGTTATAAAATGGGAAGTATACATAATTTCTGCCATATATTGAAGAATAATATGGTTATCTCAAGAAAAATCATTTGTGCAACTAGATTGCAAGTTGAACAGGCTACTTTTATTATGAAACACTATTTTTATTTTAAAGAACTGACAAACTATGATTATGCAGACGAGTATTTGACAGACCTTTTCTTAAAAATGACGAGAGCCCTTTTGCTTCAAGGAAAACTGACAATATTTGTTGCCAATGAACAAATTCAAACTCTCAAGCAAAGATTTGAATTTTGGATAATTTATTTCTGCCACCATGAAAATGACAGCCTCCCAGTACTTAAGAACTTCTGAGATCACTGATACTAACAAATGTGAATTTTTGATACATAAAGTTGTTGGCTAGGCACAGTGGCTCATGCCTGTAATCCTAGTACTTTGGGAGGCTAAGGCCAGAGGACTGCTTGAGCCCAGGAGTTCAAGATCAGCTTAGGCAATATAGTGAGACCCTGTCTCTACAAAAAAAAAAATCAAAAAAATTAGTGATATGTGGTGGTACGTGTCTGTAGTCCCAATTACTTGGGAGGCTAAGGTGGAAGGATCACCTGAGTCCAGGAGGTTGAAGCTGTCGTGACAGAGTGACACACTGACTCAAAAAAAAAGTTGTCAACATTTGAAAAATATGCCTAACTCAGTGAGCCAATACTTTCCAACTGGCCAATGCATGATGTCACAAAATATGCATGGATAAAAGATTCATTCACAGTGCAAGTCAGACCAATAGATCTTAATGTAATGAAATGTGAAAAAGTCACTGATGTGATTTCAAATACCATATCACAACCAATCTTCAAGAAATTACCACTTATCAGGCAACCTCCTTGGGTCACCTCCTGCTCTGGGAGCTTTTCTGTCCTCTCAATAAATCCCGCTTTCAAAAAAAAAAAAGAAATTACCACTTACCAACTCTTGGTGTAGTATTAAAGAAGTAATTATCCAAAAGGGCTATCTTTTCCAACAATATCTGTGTGAAGTCAGATTTTCTTCATACATTTCAATCAAAACAATTTATCTCAATGGAGTGAAATAGTGAAGCAAATATGAGAATCCAACTGTCTTCTAGTAACCCAGACATTAGAGATTTGCAAAAATGAAAAATAAGCCCCTTTTCTCACTTAGTTTTGTTTTGGAAAATAAAGCTGTTTTTCATATCAAATATATTATTTATGTTACCATCTAATGGGTTTATTATTTTATTGAATCCATAAAGATTTAAAATGTTGTTTTAACTATAAATAAGGTAAATATTTATAGATATTATCCAAATAAATAAAAGGTCTTAAGGTCCTCAACAATGTTTAAGAGTGTAACGATTCTAAGACTAAAAAGTTTCAGAATCACTGCTCTAAGGTACTTACAATCATTCCCATTCTCCATTTATGTCCTGTATATATTAAGTCTCTGTGTAAGGCATAAAGAATTAGAAAAAAAGGAAGGGACATACATCTCATCATGTATCTTGTTGGTAACCCAAAAACGGAGAAGAAAAGGTAAGTATAAATGTTTCTTTCTTCTAATTACAAACAATCTAATTTATCCATAATAAAAGATTGAGTATATTTAATGCAAAAAATTAATGAAAGCTACAAAAATTCTTCCTTAGAGAAACCAAATAAAATAAAGCTGAAAAACCACTGTCACGAAATTGTATTTCTTCAAGTAACACATTTTCATTTCAGAAAAATTATGGTGACATATAATCTCAGAGAAAACAAAAAGTGCCCATATTTCTTCATTACAGTTTACTTCAAACATTTACTCTGAAAAGGAAGCAAAAGCTAACAGCAGAGGTAGATCTCAAAACTGTCTTCTCTATAAATGAGAGGTGCTGAAGTCCTACTCATCACCAAAGATGTATACTTAGTCCTAGATCTCCATAACATCATCAGCACATAATTGAGTAGACTTGCTCATTCAAATCATGGTGCTCAATTTACATTACACAGTCCTAGTAAGGAGGAACTCTTCGTACTTAACTCCACTGGTAAGTTGCAATGCATGGAAAGACATAGACATAGCTCTCTCTGACAAGGGTAATTAATGATGAACGGAGACTTCTAGGAGTCCTACAAAACATTTTCAATCTATCTAAGCGGACGGGAAAACACAGGGACAGATGGCCTATAGTACTTGGTTCTCTGTTCCCACTCTAGTTCTTCCTGGTTGAAGCCTCATGGTTGCACAACTCACCCAACTACTCACACTACAGAATTTAAGCCACCGCAGGTAATGACTACCATCAAACACCAACTTACAAAAACACATTATTGTAAAGTTCAGGTGGCTGATATAAGATGTGAAGCCAAGATGTGGTTATTTAAGAAAAGAGAGCCGGGCTCGGTGGCTCAGCCTGTAATACCGAGCTTTGGGAGGCCAAGGTGAATGAACTGCCTGAGCCCGCGGGTTCCAGGCCCGCCTGGGCAACTTGGCGAGACCTCATCTCTACAATAAACCAAAAAAATTAGCCAGGCATGGTAGCGCGTGCCTGTAGTTCCGGCTACTCGGAAGGCTGAGGAGGAGGGATCGCCGGAGCCCAGCAGGTCGAGGCTGCGGTGGTCGGGAGTGTGCCACTGCACTCCAGTCTGGGCGACAGAGTGAGATTCCAACTCAAAAAAAAGAAAAAAAAAGAAAGAAAAGAGAACTGAAAGGCATACACAAGTAGTTCCTTTGTCCAGTTATTAATAAGGGTACAAGAAGCAGTTATCTTTTTCAGAAACAGGCAATCAGTTTGAGAGAACAAAGGTTCCCAGAGGATGTGACACTTTACCATTACTTCACTATAATCTTCTTGATTCTTGATACATGGCCAAATGAAGTAAAAAGAACAGTCATTTCAATGTGAAATCCACCTCAAAAAGGTAAAGAAAAGTAAAAATGGGGTGAACACTATTTATTATATAAAGAAATCCACAAACAAGTACAGAAAAAGCAGTAAAAAAAAAACAGAGGCAAAATTCAAGCATAACAAAAAGGATGAAGAATTCTGTCAAAACATTTATATCACAACTAAAAATGTGTAGGTATCTCTTTTTTTAAAAAAGCATTATCAATCATAGGAATTTCTCCCCAATGGCTTGAAAATTAAAGCAGAAAATATGTCAATATATCTAGAGATCTACTAAAACAGAAGTTTTCCAACTCACAACTCTGTTTGCTGAGACTGGTTGAGTTCGTAAGGCCATTTAACAGAAAAGTGCCAGCTGCCTTTGTCTTTTCCAGTTTCAAACTTTTTTAGTCCTTATTGAAAAACATAGAGTTATAAAGTGCTATTGCTTAGCAATAAATCTCTTGCCTGCAAAGAAAGTGAATATTTACAGACTGAGTCTAGAGAGGCTCTCAGAGGACAGTTTCCCCAAAAGATTACACCTGTCACATCTGCCCCAATCTTTAAACCTGACAACTCCTGAACTTTTACATCTAAATTCAAAGATAACAACACAAGACATCTGTAGTTTCATCTACTACTTAGATGAAACACAACTGGGCTACTGCTAATTCAGAAAATGCAAAAAACAATAATTGTTTTAAGGTTTACAGTGGGCATTTAAAGATACACAACCTTTGAGAGAGAAATTAGGTTAAGATTAACCTAAAATCGCGCAGGTCGCAGTGGCGCCTGCCTGTAATCCCAGCACTTCGAGAGGCCGAGGTAGGAGGATCACTTGAGGCCAGAAGGTTCGAGACCAGCCTGGGCAACACAGAAAGACCCTGTCTCTACACAAAAGTAATAAAAAATTTAATAAAGTTTAAAAAACTGATTAACTCAAAATCAAGAGTAGGTAACATTATAACCTCTCTCTAAAGTAAACAGAACCCTATGCCCTTGGTCACGTGGCCACAAGAGCAGAAGTCAAGGGAATAGACAGTGTTTAAAGCAAGCATATTTATATTTCAAGGCTGGAAGGTCTATTTCACCTTGCACCATCTCCCCTTTCACCAAGTGAACGTGAGCAGGGAAGGGTCAGAGTCAGAAGGGGCGGTGCATCACAGGTCGAAGCAGAGGTGTGGGTGGGACCGAGTGCACCAGGACGCAGCCTCCCTCGTGCTCCATCCTACCTAGGGCTAGTGAGAAATAGCCAGGCTTATATTGCAAGATGAGCCAGGAAACCCCAAAGCAGCGATGCAGGACCAGGGGTTGGGGGCGGGGCGAGGAGTCGGTTAACTGTCCAACACCACCTCCAGCCAGAGGGCCAAGCCTGAGGCCTGCGGTGGCCACCCACCAACACACAACCCCCCAGCCTGGACCCAGCGAGTCAGAAGCTTCCCAGCTGCGGGGCGCATGCGCACGGGGCCGCTCTGCACGGCGGGGTCCGTAGCCCACCCCTCGGCCGACTCCCCGCCACAGACCGCGCCAGGCCCACGCCGCCTTCCGCTAGAGCAGGGCCTCAGAACTCCGCGGCCGCAGGCGCCGTCCCTCCAGCGTGGATGCGGGCAATCACCTGGGTCCTGACCTTTGGGTTCACACCTCCAATGGACGTGCAAGCGCCGCAGACCTGGAAACGCTTCTTCAGAACAGGTCGCCGCCGGCGTCCTCCGAACTTGCTTCAGTTTAAGCTCAGCGCCTTCCTGGTTTCAGCGCCAGGCAGCGCCAGCCGAGCTGTAGAGTTCATCGATGGAAGCCGCCAGGCCAGAGGAATGCCGAGGGGGTAGATTGTCACGCCGCCAATTTTTTGTTTGGCGTCTGTTTTGCGTGCTTGTTTCTTTTGATTTTCTTGTTACCAAAAAGCAATAAAGGTGGGACTGGAGGGTGTTAACGCCTTAGTGATCGTCGGTATCGTCATGGATAATCCAGTAAAAAAGTCTGCATCGTAGGAAGTTATGTTTAAGACACCCACACGTAGCAAAATTGGTTATCTCATACTGGGTGAGGGGGAAACTCGCCCAACAACAATAAATCAAGGGAGTGTGTCTGTAAAGAGTCGTGTGATTAAATTGTAATGATTTATTTGCAAAATGCATTAAAAGTCGGTGTTTCTTCTGCCCTGAAGGTGAAGGCACTCACAGGTTGGGTGCAAATTAGTTTCTCAGATTAAAGTAACTAGTTGGTAGAGGAATAGAGGAAACCTGCCCGAGGCGGAGAGAGGTTTCTTCTGAAAGAGAAATCAAATTTGTAGGGTTTTTTTAAAATTTAAACCAATAGAAATTAAAGAGATTCAGCATTTTCTGTAATTCAGCATACATTACTTGTTTTTCCTTGCCTGAAAATTATTTTTTCCTTATTTACAATAAGCGAAGCCAAGTAGGTAAATAAACTGTTGGCCTTGGTTTGGGTCGACTGTGAGAACCAACTCCATTCACAACTGCTTTATAACCAAGCTGCAGTTATCCGCAGACATTTGAGAAGGCGAAAAATCACCTTCACGATATATTGCTTTTAAATAACTCGTACCTTACCTAGCCAGTTCTAAGGGACCGTTTTAAAACTTAACTACAACACTACATGTTTATCTTAAATAAGTCAAGAGCTGAGGGACCCTTTGGGGTTCTGAATTTCATTGGAACCTGTATATCTGTCTGCAGACTGTCAGCTGAGTTTTACCTTCAATTCTTTTTTTTTTTTTTTTTTTAACCACAACTGTATTTTGAAATGTCCTGTCTCTGGAAACAAATTTTTGTTTAATGAAATAGCATCATTAGAACTTCGTAAGCATATTTATTAGTATATTATTTTAAAACCTTGGATTTTTAAAAAAAATTAAACTTCCTTTGAGCCAGTGGGAATCTGTAGTCGAAAACTAAAGATTTATCACAACTCCATCTGATATCAACACCACTGTTCCTAAATATGCAGTGAACCCACAAGCCGAGATCATAGGAAAATCTATTGGTTTGAATTACACAAGAGTTTTGTCCGAGACGTCCCTGATTACGTTTAAAGTGGTCATCTTTCTCTCAAGCTCAGTAGATGGAATATTAGTTCAGACCTAAAAGTCACATACTTAAAAGGGCAAAAAAGTAGCTGGTGGGTCTCCTGATCACTTATTAGACTTATAAGAATTGTTATTTTGGAGCTATTTGTTAATACATATTTAGCACCTCTGTTTGAGAGCTCTTTGGGCAACACTTCCATTTAGCTGATCCCATTACTTGTCACTCTGCTAAATAATCATAGAAACAGATCTTCATAAAGGGCTAAAATTTTATGATTACTTGCCTGTGATAATATCAGAATTAAAGTGGTTACAGATAATAACTCAAGACTCAATGTGAAATCATGTTTCTGAATTCATATACCTTTGAAAAGTTTGAGTATCTGAGTCTCTTTTGTGGTGTAGCAAAACAAAAGCAAGTAATTGATATAGATCATTAATACCTAAAAATTATTGGTACTGAGAACATAAAGATTTTAATTCCTCTAAAAGCAAAAAATGAAATGTCTTGGAAGGAAAGATAACTTTAGAATGCAAGAGAATATAAGGCAGAGCAACATTTCTAAAAAGCATGATTTCCATCTTCCTTAAGTTCACCAAATGTGAACATTTTAATCTGAGTATTGTATAACATAAAGTTATATCTACCCTCTATTTAACATATTCAGGAAACACTAATATACCAAGTTATAATTGTGTTCTCTTTTTTCAAGTGTTTCAGGTTGTTTTGATGGAACTTTCAAATTATCAGCTGTTTGTTTTGATGCCTTACCAATGAATGGGTGGAAGATATACATATTAATATTCTGCAATTTCTTTTATTTTTACTGAAAGTATTAGATCCAAGATCATGAACAAGTTACCTTTAACATCAAAGTCTTTTTTAATAGTTATAGGACTTGAAAATGTCCCCAAGGGCATTTAAAGAGGTATCTTTGTTTACACATTAAAGTAAGTATAACTTTCCATATGTAAATATTCGTGTGAGTATTTGCATAGCCACACTTCTCGCAGCAAGCCAGGTCCTCACAAGAAAGACAAATGACTCCGGAATAGAGATGTCCCTTCCACGTAACAAACCCTTTCGATGAATATAGTACAGAAACAGAATTGGGGGGTGGGAGAGAAAGAGAGAGAAAGACCTTTACTACTGGCAAGTGTCTCTTTTCGAACAGTCCACAATAAATAAAATTAGAAAGGGCACAAACTTAACGTCGATTTATTTTGCCAAACTCGAAGAGGGATAATCTCTTGCTTTTCAAAATTAGGAAATCAACTAGGTTATTTCCAGGATGCTAAAGAAAGGTTCCGTAGCTCATGGTAGAGGGGTCCAGGCGCAGGCAGTTTTTGTAAAGGGGAAGAAGTGAGAGTCCAGAGACCTCAGAGAGGAAACTAAATCGAGCTGTCCTTGACCAGGCGCTCAGGAAACACTTTAAAATGAGATATGTCAGGGAACAGCTGCTCGGGAAACGTGTTAAATCGACCGGTCCCTTCTAGCGGGATCTGTCCTTAGAGGAGTCTGCTTAGACTCCAGGACCCGAGTAGCAGAGGGAGTTACACGGACCAAGGCGAGGAGCTCGGTAGAGACCCGGGCTCAGCCTGGCCGCGAGCCTGGAAGCTCCTAAAAGAAGCTGCGAAGAAGCCTGACTCCGGGCAGAGATGTGAAGCCGGAATGGTGCGGGCCGTGGAGCTATGGCGGGTAGGGTGCGGGTAAGGGACACGGGGTCAGGATGCGGGGCCTGGTCACCGATGGGTGGCTGCCGCAGGGCAAGGGCCGGAGCAGCGAGCGGGGCCGAACGGTGCACCGGGCCCGGCTGTGAGGACCGACACCCGGTTCGGATGCCCGGCTGACTCCGACAGCCGCGCGCTTGTCAGTTTCCTCCTGGCCCCACCCCGCGGAGTCCATCCAGCTCCCCGGTGTTTAACTAAGTCATGACACCGACGCAAAATCCACGCCTAATTAAATTAATTAGGGATTCTTGTCGTTCCTGGATTAATGACCAAGAGCACCGGCGGCCGAGGGGATCTGAAAACCCGAACGGCCGGGGACCGGCCTCCTCTCCCCGCCCCCTCCGGTCCCCCAGCGCTGCCCTCCCGCTGTAGCCTCAGCCCGGACTCCAGTCTCAATCAGTGTCTGTCTGTCCGTCTCTCTCTCTCCTCTCTCTCTCTCTCTCTCTCTCTCTCTCTCTCATTCTCTCTCTCTCTCTCTCTCTCTCTCTCTCTCTCTCTCTCTCTCTCTGTGTCTCATCTCTCATCTCTTTCCCTCTCCCCCCACTCCTCCCCCCAACCCAGGTAGTGGCGCTACCGCTACCCGGGAAGGGGGCTCACTCCGACTTGCAAGGGGAGGTAATTGACTCAGAACAAGGGGCCGCCTTTAGGAAGTATAAATAGTGAGACTTCAAGCGCAGCGTCGCTATCAGATCTGAACTCTCCGCAGGAAGAATTGTCAAAGATCTTAACATTGAACAAGCGCACTCCGGCGGGGAAGCATCAGTTCCCATTTCCCTCCGGCGGCCCCCGCCCCTTCTCTCCTCCTCCTCCTCCCTCTCCTCCTCCCCCTCCGCGCCCTCCGCCTCCGCGTCTTCCGCCTCCTCTTCTTACTTCTTTTTCTCCTTCTACTTCTCCTCCTCTTTCTTCTTTCTTCTCCTCTTTTTCTTCTTCTTCTTCCTCCTCCTCCTCCCTCTCCTCCCCCACCTCCTGTCCCATTGATGTGTTATTATTGGGGGGGCTGGAGCAGTAAAAAAAGAAGAAGGAAAAAAAGAGCGGGGCTCGGCTGGCAGAGGTTGAGCGCGGGGCTGACGGGCGGCGGCGATGGAAGAACTTACAGCGTTCGTCTCCAAGTCTTTTGACCAGAAAGTGAAGGAGAAGAAGGAGGCGATCACGTACCGAGAGGTGCTGGAAAGCGGGCCGCTGCGCGGGGCCAAGGAGCCGGCCGGGGGCGCCGAGTCGGGCCGCGACGACCGCAGCAGCCCGGCAGTCCGGGCGGCCGGCGGAGGCGGCGGCGGAGGAGGCGGAGGCGGAGGCGGAGGAGGCGGAGGAGGTGCAGGAGGAGGAGGAGCAGGCGGAGGAGCTGGAGGAGGGCGCTCTCCCGTCCGGGAGCTGGACATGGGCGCCGCCGAGAGAAGCCGGGAGCCGGGCAGCCCGCGGCTGACTGAGGGTAACGGCCTGACCCCCGGCCGCGGTTCCCCTTCCCGCCTTCCTGACTCCGCTCCGGCGGGAGGGGACCCCGAGGCCCCGCGGGGAGGGGGCGGGACGCGGAGGGGGCCCTGGACCCCAGCTTTGGAAGCCGGAGTGTTAGTGGAGGGGTGGGAGTCCGGCGGTGTGCGCGGTCATGGGTGGGGTCGTAGTGAGTATCGGGGTGGGGGGGCGTGTGGGGTTTGCGCGCGCCCCTCCCAGATGCTCCCATTCCACCGACATGCACTTTTCGGCAGCCGGAGGACTGGCCTGCGCCCGGGTGGCCCGCGGCGGACGTGGAAGTTCGCGGGGCCGGGCTACAGGAGGGGGTGCCGGACCTGGCGGCGGGACTGGAGCGGACATCCAGCGCCGAGTTCGCGGGGAGAGGCGGGGGCGGGGAGACACTCTTCCCTAGGCCTGGGCACGGGAGAAGCGGGGGCAGGGGTGGTGGAGAGAAGCTTGGCTCTCTGGTCGCCCCTGAGGGGTTTGGGGCCGCCAAGAGCCCTCGAACTCAGCAAAGACCCCGAACCTTTGGGTCTTGGGGACCCAAACTTCCC
This sequence comes from Tarsius wallacei, assembly GCA_963574415.1. Lineage (NCBI taxonomy): Eukaryota > Metazoa > Chordata > Mammalia > Primates > Tarsiidae > Tarsius > Tarsius wallacei. Next base: position 38,437 of record CAUYQG010014435.1, on the reverse strand, counting down.
ACACTCTGAGCTATGAAGGTAGAACGAAGTCAACGCAAGCTGAGGTCCAGGCTATGCCGCCGCTCCGGGGCGAAGCGGTTAGGGTTATTTGGGGGGGTTGTTTTTCGATATTTGTAGAATTCCTTTACTGTTTGGAATCATCTAGTGCTCCGCTCTCTTGGAGACCAGGAAAAATGCTTTGGTGCCAGCGAAGTGTTGAGAAACGGCTGTATCTAAATGGTAGAGCGTCCTGTACCAATTCAAAGGAGTTGGACAATAAAATTAATTTGGCACTTGGTGCCTGCAGTAACTGGTGTACTGCCATATTTTTCCAATTAAGAAAATATGTGGCATGCGTAGAATCACATATTTAAGCAAGCAATTAAGTTGTTTATAACACAGTCTGTTCCTGTTTAGATCGCTAAGTGGTAATCTGGGGACGAAATAGAGATTATATTAGGTCCATTAATCAACTTGAAATTTGGATATCTTTCTCTTTGAAGCCCCCAAACTTTGAGGGGCATTCGCTGTGTGGATGACGAGTCATACACAAAGACTTCCCACCGCTTGAGCAGAATCCGAAGGGTGTGTTTTCATATTTAAATTTCCACTACAATATTTAAAAGGAAATATTTTGCTATTAAATTGGCCCGCAATGTTTACTGTTTACTGTAATGTTACCACTTTCTTTCCGAAGAGAGGACAGACGTCCACAAAACGAATACTGAGAACTAGAAATGCGGACTACACTTAAGATCGCCATAGCTAGAATGTCCGGCTGGGCTGAGACCTAGCTACTCTTCTTCCCTCGAACCAGCACCAGGGCCTCTTAAATTTGGAAAGTGATGGAATAACTAACTGCCCAAGGGCCCAGTGCAGCCTTCCAGCCGGGAATCTGCAGCTCCAGGCCCTGGGTTCGCCCGCGCGCCTGACCGCAAGATTCGGATCTGAACCCCGGGCGGGCGCAGTTCCTAGGATTGTTGATTTTCGAGCTGAGGGCAAGTATTAATTTCTCTGCAGACCGGCTTTTCCGGAAATGATTTTTAACACCCATGCTAATCCGGATCCTGCGCCGGGAAGAACTGCAAACACCTCGACTATCCAAACTCAGCTTTGACACCTTAAAAACCCGAGTCTCCGACCCGGGAGCAGAAGATAAAGGTTCCAGGGGGACTTCATGTTGATACCGGCTCCCCTGTCACTGTTCCTTGGCCTAATACATATATACGTGTGTGTGAGTGTGTGGTGTGGGGGGGGGCGGGTATGTTTGTATATATATACACCTCCATCCCTCGGGTGGCTCTGTAGGCTCACACCAACAGAGCTCCCGTTTTTAAAGGGACGCGAAAGGACAGGAAAGTAGCAGCGAATGTGTGCAAACCCAGAGCAGAAAAATGCATATTTTATTAAACATACGAGCTGCTTGATGAATGAAAAGGCTTCGAGCAACCAATAGAAACCGAGGATCGCAAATGTTCCGCTTGAACCTGTTGATCTCTGTGGGTTAAGCGTTTAGGGTCGAGTCTACGTTTCCACCGGGGAGGGAGAAGGAGAGGGCAGAGGCAGCGGTGGCGTTCGCCCGCCACCCGAGGCTGATTTTTTGCCTCCCGCCTTCTGGCCCGGCGTGGGCGGCGAGCCCTTCAGGCCGCCAACATGGCGTGGGCGCCTGTGCTCGGGCGACCCCGGGCGGGCATGGGGGACGGGGACCACTTGGCCGCGCACGGGACCGTCCTCAGGGTTTGGCCCGAACCCTGGGGCCGCGCGGGGCGGCTAGGGATGAGACTCTCTGCGCCGCACGGCACCCGGGTCTGGATCTCTCTCTGCTACCCTTTGGCCCAATTGTTCCTAAATTAGACCAGCAAGTTCGCGGGGGGGCAGAGCGCCAGGGCGGGGAGAGCCAACATGAGGATCCGCCAGCCCTCTGGGAATGGCCAGGGTGGGCGACCGGTGGGTGGCCTTGCCGCGCCCTTCAGCCCAGACCGCGCTCCGGAGAGGCCCGGGCGGCGCTTTTGATTTCTGTGAGTGCTTGGAAGCGAGTGAGTGAGAGAGAGGGTGAGTGGAACGTGTTTGGTGTTAGCTGGAGAGGGCAGGGGGACGTGGAGTGGGCGGTGAAGCGGCGAGACGAGGTCACGGCCGAGAAGACGGTGGGTGAATGCCCACCTTGCCCCTGGGCCTCCACCCAGACTCGACCTTTGCGGTTTTCCAATATATGCTTCTTCCGGGCGGGGTGAAGAGGTGGATGGGGCTTTCGGGAGGGGGAAGGATTCTCTATCCTTCTTTGCGACAAATCTGGTAACGGGATTTGCTGTGCTGTTTTGTCCGTGCGTGTGTGTGTTGGTGTGTGCGCTCGTGGATGCACGTGTGGCCCCGTCCGTGGTACCCCCTCCAGTGTCCCCGGAGCTGAAGGATCGCAAAGAGGATGCGAAAGGGATGGAGGACGAAGGCCAGACCAAAATCAAGCAGAGGCGAAGTCGGACCAATTTCACCCTGGAACAACTCAACGAGCTAGAGAGGCTTTTTGACGAGACCCACTATCCCGACGCCTTCATGCGCGAGGAACTGAGCCAGCGGCTGGGGCTGTCGGAGGCCCGGGTGCAGGTACCCAGCTGCGAGGAGGCCGAGGGCCCAGGGGGGCAGAACTAGAGATGCGTCTGGGAGAGACGGCTTGGGGGTTCGCATTCGAGTGTCTGGTGTAGATAAGAAGGAAAGGGATATCTTTACTAGAGGTCTTATTTTCCAAAGTAGATCTTAGTTCTTATATCAGCCCCCCCACCCCTCCGTTTTTTCTCCCCATCCCAACATATGTTCCCAGCAGAAGAAAGCTGCACTGGGCCTGCTCCCAGAGTTTCTATAAACCACACCCCCTTCGCCTCGCGCTGGCTTTAATGTGGTTTAATCCTAATGGGCCTACTTTTATAGGGCTTAAAAAAATCCCACAGAAAACGTTTTATCTCTGGATGCCTTAAAAGTTCCAATGAGTATTTTGCTCGCCGGAGTTGGGTTTCCTTGAAGGTCTGTTCTGGGGTCTAGGTTTGCCAAGCGGATATGCCAATTAGGTTTATAGATGTACAGACTATAAAGAAAATTAGCAACTGTTAAGTGCAGAAATTTACAGTCTGCTGTTAGCGGTCGATCTCAAACTGTGTGTGAAACAGCAGAGAAATAAACGCATTTTGGTCACTCTGTTCGTTTACTTAACCAAGGCAACGAACCTGAATCTACAGAAATTCGATTTCAAAACAACCTACAGATCTTAATATTGGTATTTCCAAAGCCTAACCCTAATGAAGTTGGGATTGGAACAGCTTTTTATTGGTTGTGGAGGTGAATATAATAGCAAAAGTAGGCTATGGGGGCATTTAAAGGGGGAAAATTATGTGCATACACATATACATATCCTTCTAGCTTTATGCAGGACGAATTTAAATGTTTCAGATTGTATTTCTGCTCAAATAATAAAATAGAAGAAAATGATGGTCATTATTTGTTTGAACACATGGAGCAGTTTTAGGCCCAAACATCTGCAGCTGTTACAAAGTATCGCTGTAACAGATACTCCCTGGGTCTCTAGGCGCAGAGACCACCATCTGTAGCGAACTATGCCCAATTCTTAAGGGGCTTCCCCGCATCTTGTAATAGGATCAGGAAGAAAAAAAAAAGAAAGAAAGAAACAGAGCAGTCACGTTGAAGGGGAAAAGTAATAATAGGCAGCCTTGGTCATCACAGCATCAACAGCAGAGCCTTCCTTTTAAAGCCTCTCCTGCTTTGCTCTGTGCACTGAGATCTCCTGAGGTTCAGCAACCCCTTAAAAACATGATGATAATTATTACAGTTATGATTATTAGTATCTCAATTCCAACTCTTCTAGGGGAAAAAAGAGGCAAGAAGCCTCGGGCCATGTGAATTACACAAAGGATGCCACCCTGGCACAAACCCACCCTTCTGTTATACTAACTAGCAGGGGAATTTTTGAAGATTAACATTGACTATGACACTTGCTTTCAAAAACATACCAGTAAAGCTCTGAAGCAGTATTTCACTTTCATGGGTTTTTAAAAACATTAATTTGTGAATCAATCAATATGCTGTATTATTGGAACTGGAGTATAAAAGCAAGCTTTATTTGAATTTTTTAAAAAATCTGTCATATTGACTCCAAAAGTTGGCAAGTTTATTTAAAAAGGTAACATCCAAGAGAAGATAATATCCAGGAGTTAACTGATTCAGACTTCACTTCCCCTTCTCGGAATGCTCTTTTTTTCTCTTAAGAAGTGAACATTATTTTTTCATACTTAAGTTTTAGAGCTATTTTCTAGATGTTTTCCTACAATCCTAACTGCAAGCAGTGGCTTTTTCTATAGAAGCAAATTAGATTATCATGATAATGGCACACAATTATTCTGCTACTGTGTTACACTCTGCTGCACAGAGGAACAGAGAAATTCTAAACTTCTTTGTAGTGAGGCTTTTATGGCACTAATTACCTCTCCCCCATCCTTACAACTCCCTCCCCCCTAAAAGAGTCGTTATTTGCTTTGGTGTTTGGTTTTTCTTTAAGATGAAGTTAATTAATATTACAGGCTATTAATGAGCACAGTCTTCTCAGGTCTTAACTGGATAACATCTAAACCCATTGTCACATTGGTATCAGGTACCAGGGAGAGTTTTAGGCCTTGGGGACTCTGTAATGTGAAAAGCTGAAACCAGGACTACCAGTGGGTATATCAAGAAATGATTTATCCTGCAAAAGTCTATAAAATCTATCTTTCTATTTTTGTAGTTCATTTACATATTTAACTTTGAAAATTGAGTCTGTTTTATGTAATTCAGCAATTGCTTGCTATATCTCCCAACCCTTGTCTAAAATACCACTTTTCTCTCTTTGTACTCTTGTAATTAAAAAAAAAAAGTCGTAATATCTAGGTTTTATTTTTTTCCCTCCAACTTGCAGGTTTGGTTTCAAAATCGAAGAGCTAAATGCAGAAAACAAGAAAATCAACTCCATAAAGGTATGCTTCTCATACAAGGAATATTTTATATTTTAAGTTTTAAAAAAAGGGGGGGAGGAGAAATTGCTATTACAAAGGCAGAAAAAAAATCTTAAAGATGACAGTGGTCCTTGACTTAAAAATCTTCTCTAAAATAGTTAATGAGAGTCCTGAAGTTTTTGAGTAAGTTATATGTATTTTAATTATGGCAGCCATTTAGAAAGGTAACAATCCAATTCCAAAGGAATTATTTCAATCTTGTCCCATTTGGAACCCTGGAAAACAACTCTGGAAATGTTAACCTCACATTATTGTATTTTGCTTCCTATTTTTTACAGGTGTTCTCATAGGGGCCGCCAGCCAGTTTGAAGCTTGTAGAGTTGCACCATATGTCAACGTAGGTGCTTTAAGGATGCCATTTCAGCAGGCAAGTACAGTCTAGTTTCAAGCTGTTTTTAAATGTAAAAAGACCTGGATGTTTGCTTGAACTGTAGAACATTGTCTGTCCCTGAACCCAGATGTCAGTGTCTTCGCAGATGGAGAATCGATTTTGAGATGATATAGTGGACCCAATCCCCTTTAAAACCCTGTACAGTGTCAAGGGCCTGAATGCCTAGTCCTTCTGTCCTCAGGGGAACCCCAAAGGGGCCCGAGGGCAGTAAGTGGACCTTTAAAAATGCACTAAAAATTGCACTGGAGGAGATGAAGGAAATGCCTTTTGATTAAGATTTTGTCAAACCCAATACGGAGGTTAGTCCTAAGGCAATGCTCTAAATATTTTTCTAGATATTTTCTACCTCATAGTCACATTAAATGCCCGACAGAAGAAAAGTAAATAAATACAAGTACTCAGGCTGTCTCTGCAAACAAAGCTTCATCTGGTAGAGAGAGAAGTCTTGGTCTTCTCAGGGCAGCCCTGCCTCTGCAATCCCTTAAAGAAACCTTAAGAGTACACTTTAAAAGGACAGCCTGCAGCAATGATTTAATCCTGGGAAATCCCAGTGCTCTGAACTCCCTGCTCTCCAAGCCTGAGGGCGATATCCTTTCCCAACCTGCATCCGACCTTCCCCCATCCTCAGCCAGGACCCCTGCATGGCATGGCTGTGATGTTATGAATTAGTTCTCAGTTGCCAGTGCCTTACACCAAGGAGACACCTGGGTGTGTCCATGTATTCAGAGTGAGTGTTAGGGAGATCTTAGCTCTCCTGTCACTACAGGACTCTGGCATCCTGATGCTGGACTTTTGAAACAAAAAAGAATGAATGGAGAAAGAGGGAGGAGGAACCTTAAAAGGAGACCCTTACTACTCAGAAGGTGATGTTTGGGCTAGCAGTATGAACACCATCTGAGAGATTGTTAAAAATGCGGAATCTCTGGCCCCAACCCAGACCTACTGAATCAGAATCTGCATTTTAACAAGACCCCTAGATAATTCACATGGCATTAATGGTTAGAAGTACTGACTCACAATTGTGCCAGTTGTGCTGAAGAGGGAATAACTTGCCTAGGTAACGTACAAAAGTTTTGCAGTTTGGCTGTTGGTATTTCGGTGCTTTAGGAGTGGTACCGATATATGGCAGCGTCAGGGGAGGAGGGTAGGGGACCTCACCCCTAGCCTTTCCAATATACCATTTCAGTCCAGCTCCTTAGGGAGGAGGTCACGTTCCTGCCGACGGGGCGGGGGGAGGAGGAGTCCCCGGGGTCCAGGGAAACAAGCCGAGACCCAGGGGGCACTGGCGTATCTATGTGGCCAGAATCAGCAACAGGCTGAGGAGGTCACACTCGGAACAAGAAGGGTAGCCTAATCGTCCCCTCTCCCCCTCCCCACTCCTCCCCAGTCAAGCTGGACGCCGTTAATGCTCTGTTTCTATTCTGTTGTCACCCTAGGATAGTCATTGCAACGTGACGCCCTTGTCCTTTCAGGTTCAGGCGCAGCTGCAGCTGGACAGCGCCGTGGCGCACGCGCACCACCACCTGCACCCGCACCTGGCCGCGCACGCGCCCTACATGATGTTCCCAGCGCCGCCCTTCGGACTGCCGCTGGCCACGCTGGCCGCGGACTCGGCCTCCGCTGCCTCAGTAGTGGCTGCAGCCGCCGCCGCCAAGACCACCAGCAAGAACTCCAGCATCGCCGATCTCAGACTGAAAGCCAAAAAGCACGCGGCTGCCCTGGGTCTGTGACGCCAACGCCAGCGCCCCCGGCGCGCCCCCCGCGCACACCCGGCCTGTTCGACCTCCGCGCCCCGCTGCTTCTCCGTCACCCCCTTTGGTACTCCGGAGCCGGCCCTCTGCCCGCCCCCACTGATCGTCCCTTGTCCCCTTCCGAAGCCCGGACTCCCAGGGCCGGACTCCACGCGGGACCCGGGATCCCACGAGGGGCACTGGTTCCGTGGCTCCTGATGGTCCTCCTACCCAAGGGCCTAGGATTCGGTTTTGTAGGAGCGGGTTTGGGGAAATCTGGAGACTGGACAGGGGAGTGCTGGAATCGCGGAGAGTGGCTCACCGCAAAGCTGCAACGATGGACTCTCGCATAGAAATAAAATCTTCTTAACGATAAAAAAAAAAAAAAAAAAATGAGCAAGAAAACAAACAAAAAATAGAAAAGACAAACCAGAGAGAAAAAGAGAAAGGAAACTTATTTCTTATTGCTATTTGGCAGAAGCTGAAATCGGAGAGCGAGCCAAGGAGCAAAAATTAAAAAAAAAAAATTTAAAAATTTAAGTATTTTATAAAAATATGGAAAAATAACCCGGACGAATCTCGAGAGAATGGGAGGGAGTTACCAACTTAAATGTATGTTGTTGTTTTTTTTAAATGGGCTAAGAAGGCAAAACAGAAGGAAGAGGTATACTTATTTAAAAAACTAAGATTAAAAAAGTGCGCAGCTGGGAAGTTCACAGGTTTTGAAACTGACCTTTTTCTGCGAAGTTCACGTTAATATGAGAAATTTGATAAGAGAGGCGGGCCTCCTTTTACGTTGAATCAGATGCTTTGAGTTTAAACCCACCATGTATGGAAGAGCAAGAAGAGGGAAGACAGTATAAAAACGAGGAGAGAAAAGATAATATTAATACAAAAAATGCCACAGACAATGATTTCTTTGAGAAATTATTATGGCAGAACTGTCCGAACTGCTTTCTAAATTCCGGTTTGCATGTTACTTGTATTCCATTGATGGTGTGTCCCCCCTCCTCTCCCCCTTACTCATATGCGCTCACTGCATTTTCATCTTCCCTTACGAAAAACAAGACCAAAAGCGTCTGGAAATTGACATACGTATATATCCATTTTTGCCCTGTCTTTGATCCTGGGGAACAAAAGAAAAGAGATGGAAAGGGGGAAAAAATTACACTCCTTGTCCCAAGAAGACAGAGGTGGGCAGAAAATGTGGGGAAAGGAAAAAGGAAACGAAACGAACAAATGAAATATTGAAGATACAGTGCCTCGCTGGTTCCTGACACACAGTAGGCGCTTAATCAGTGTTAGTTCTCGCCACTCCCCTTTTCTTGTGTTGCCTCTTGTTGGTTTCCTGAAGTGTTTGAAGACAGTGCTTTATTTCCCCCTCTCTATCCTGTCAAATTCACCTTAAATAACACCCAGCTAGATTCAGGCACTAGGTTGGTGTAAAATATGTTGATACACACGAACAAAGTTTATTTTGGCTATAATGTGTGAACTGATGGTTGACTTCCAACGTTTGCATTTTATCTCACAAAGGTGTATCTATTCAAGTAATCTCTTTTTGGTTGATTGGTTCAATTCATGTAGCTATTTAAACTGGGATACCCTGGACTAAGCAATCTGTATCCCAATTCGCTAGCAAGCCTCCTTAGTTTTTTGTGGTTTTTTTTTTTTTTGGTTTTTTTGGTTTTTTGGTTTTTGTTTGTTTTTTCTTCCTTCTAATTTACAAGCAAGGAAAAGCTCTCCTAACTGAACTTCGGTATGCGGTTGAGCTTTGTAACTATTTGTTCTCCATGAAAACAAAATTATTTATATTTGACATATTTTTTCTAGTGTATTAAGTTATTTTAAAAAAAAGAAGATGTTATCTCATGACGTGTTGTCAGTACAAAATGTTGCGGCTCCACCTCTGTTAAACCTTTTAAATAAGTGCCAAGTTATTCATTGAAGACACTTTGCGATCAATTGAATGAAAATAGTATTGTTTCATTTGATGGGGTTCGCGTCATCTTTGTTCCTGTTACTATTAAAATATCCGGGATAGTCTCTCCCTCTTCCTTTTTGATTAACGTGCATCTATTGCTCGAATACACCAACTTGGAAAAGAGCTTGCCTCCGCTCTTACCGACCGCAGTCAGGGGCAATACGAGGGGCGACTCTGTGGCTCTTCTTGCCCGCGCGGGGCACATCTTTCTCCCCCTGTTTTATCCACCCAGCGTAGAAACCGGGTTCTACCAAAATCAATAAAGGAACAGATAATAAGTAAAGTAACATTGGATAGAATGCCCCTTCCCCAGGACGGATGCTCGTTATTCCTTTTCCTATACTTTCAACCTTGACGTTTATTTGGGGAGGAAGGAACGAGGGATCACGCGGAGCGAAATCGGCCTGGGTTTGCTTGGGTATGGCCTCGTCGGACAATCGATCCCACGTCGCCGACCTTCTCTGGAGCGGGGCAGGTGCTGCCTTGGGAGCTGGCGGAGGGGCGCGGGCGGGGGCACTATGGAAGGCAGGTCCCCCACTTCTCCTACTTAGAGCTTTGGCCGAAGCAGCTTCTACACTGGTTAAATTTAAGAACTGTGCTTAGGAAAAGCCCGGCCTTAGCCGTCCTCAGATTACTGAAGATCCTCCTTCTTCTGGAGGAAACCCCACCAGTAAAACCCAAAGGTGGTGCATTTTGGGGGATAGGCAGAGCCTGTGGAGACCCGGCCCTGGCCAGGTCCGAGACAGGACCTTCTCTTCCCGCGCGGGGTCTTGGAATGGGGGGCCCTCTGCGAAGATGGAGGGCGTCCTGGGCGTCCCCTGGGGGCCTCCTCGGGCTAGGGGACGCATGGAATCCCTCGCATGCTGAGCAGCGCTCCCTGACGCCCTCCCCCGACCCTCTCCCGGGTCTGAGCTCGGGTTCAAAGCGTCCCTCGGTCTAGACGTGGACGATAGGTTTGGATCTTTCTTGGTAACTTGTAAAGACCACTGACCAGGACCCGGGCTGCAGTCCGCGCTCAGTTCTTGCGGGTCTCCGGGTTGATGAAGGTCAATAGTTTTTATCCTGAACATCTGCCCGGGAGCTCGGTGCGCCCTGTGGCTTCCTGCGAACCCCAGTGGGCGCCGGGCCGGGGTCCAAACCCGCAGGCTCCAAACCCGGTCCTAACCTAGACTCCGACGCGGGTTCGGCCGCTTCCCAGGCCCTCAAGGGAGGTCCGAGGTCACGGGAGGAGAACCTAGAGCAGGGAGGACGGCGGTTCGGGTCCCGGGTCCCACTTGTACCCCGCGGCGGAGCTGGGGAAGCCAGAGGTCACAGGAGGTGGCGCGCTCGGGCCCAGTTGGCGGCGGCGCCGGTACAGCGACAGGGGCGCGGGCCGCCCCGGAACGTCCCCGGCAGCAGGACCGGGTGGGCTGCGCGTAGCCCCGCGGGGGTCGGGCCGGGGCGGGGGTGCCGGAGGCAGAGGGGCGCGCGCAGACACCCGGGTCCTGCAGGAAGGGCCCAAGTTTTTGGCCTCGTCAGCGGTACTCGAGCTGGACGCGGCCTGCGGGACCCGCGCGCCAGGTACCAGCGGCGCCACGGCCTGGTCTCGTGCCCGCTCCCCTAAGACTCCGGAGAACAGAGGCCGCTGTCCCTGCCTCTTTGGGGCATCGTCCCTGCGGCCCAGGCTCACGCTCACTGGGGGCCCGCTCGCCTCGAGCGCTCGGGCCCAAACTCTCGGGCAGGCCCCGCGGTGTGTGAACAAGAAAGATTTCCAAACTCCGAGTTCCCCGAACCATCCTGGGAAGGGATCCCAACAAGACTTCTCTTAAAATTTGAATATGCCCAACATGCAGGCTGATTGGGTCGAAATTCAAGAATCCTGGAAAATAATAAAGGATTTCCACTCCCCTAACCTCAAACCTTCCGGACGTGCAAAGCCTTCCCGAATCACTAAATCCATGACTGGGGAAAACTGACTTAAAAGAGATTATTAAAGATATCATTGGTGTTAAGGATCCTAAGACACGAGAGGCCCAGTAAGATCGGAGGCCTTTACTTGGAGCTGAACTGATAGACATCTCTTTCGAGTTTCCCCCCAGATTTATAACTTTTTAGATCCTCAGATGGTAATACTTTAGCATAATGCAATGCTCAAATTTTGGAACTATTTTGATTTCTAAAAAATGCCTTTTTGGCTTCAGCGACATAGGCATCCTGTTTTTTCTTCACAAATCAGTTTACATCATAAATTGCAAACATTTGCAATAAGATCGCAAGATTGTTTATTTTACATAACCTCAAGCACTTGACTATGTTAAACACCAGCACAGAAAGTCTGTGAAATCAGTTTAATGTGTGTGAGGGAATTAAAGGATCACTCCTTTTCATCACATAAACAAAGCATTTAAGATTGTTTTGATTGTCAAGTCTAGTTTTTAAAGTCTTACGATTGACTATTAATTTTAGAGTCATTCTGTGCAAAAATAATTACTAAGTTATATCTTGCTTTAATTAAATGTTTCTGGGCAGAAGAAAACGGTATTCTAGACTGGGATGTGGATGATTGTTTTAAATATTATATTATTTTAGTTTAAATGTAAATAAAAGTCTGCAAATTCCAATGGGGAAAAAAGGTCTGAAATGATTTCTTAATGTGCCATTAAAACAGCAAAAATGTATTAAAGCAACATTGCAAAACCAGAAATAATAAATATGTCATTCTAATGAGAGTGTTAACTTATGGATAATTTATTCAAGGTAGTTTTTATATTTCACATGGAATGTCTTATTATGACCTGCCTGACTACTGTGATGCTTGTTCTTCAAAATCTAATTTATATAGGCCTGGTATATACATAATTCATAGCTCCTGTTGATATGTGTATACACACCCCGAATTTTAAATCTTTACAACATGTTTGGATGTTTACTAGCATGTTTTCAAGATGACTGAAATAAAAACATAAAAAGTGTTAAACATCATATTGAAGACAAGTGCTTGCCCTGACCTGTACTTGAAGAAAAAGTAGCTGAAAATGAGAAAATTTAAAAGTATTAGATAATTTTCAAACTCAGGTGTAGAGTGAACACTGAAATATTTCAGACAAAAAACATTCCTGTATGAGCAATATGAAAATCCCCAAGAAAGACTTATAGATGTGGGCATATAATGCTTCTGATGCCTACGCAATCCTTTTTTGTTTCTAATTCATGAAACAAAAAATCCTCAAGTCCTGGGGTATTTTGTTTTGAGTATTTTATGTGTCAGTCAAGGTAACCACTGCATATGCCTTCGGTACAGGAAAATTTAGTATAGTACTTACACGGAGTTCTATTGGCATGAGGGAAGGTTTTAGAATATAATCTAATAAATCAAATAGGGAGGAGTAAACATGCTTTTTTCTTCTTGTTGGACAACTATTCACATGTCCTAAGTAAGGATCTTTGTAGACTCTTATTCAAGCAGAATAGCGCATGGTTAAGAGTATGCACTCTGGACTGCACTTCCTGCATTCAAACCCCACTGCTTTGTGATTTTGGACAAGTTAATCTCTCTGTGCCTTAGTTTCCTCATCTGTAAAGTGTGAATATAAATAGCAACTGTATCATGGCATTTTAAGGAGGATTAAATGTGTTAATATTTGTAAAGCCCTTAAACCAGTGCCTTGCACATGTATACTAAGCACTGAATAATAATTTTTTTATAAATAGGGCAGTAGACACTGATCCTTGTAATAAAAACTTTAGAAGAAGAAAACAATCGAGTAGTGCAAGACAAGGAGAATACTTTTCTGGGCAAGAGAAAAATTTCATCTACTAATATGTGATTCTAGCTAATTGCTTAGTCTCTGTGAGGCTCATCTGGAAGATATAGTAATTGTCACAATGTAGTTAGGAGGCTTACCTATGAGAGCAATTTATAGATTGTATATTACTAGATACACAACAGTATTGTTACTCTGCCATGTATGGCTAATAAAGTGAGAGATACCAGGCCTGGCACTTGCCCTCAAGGGGCTTACCATCTAGGCAGAGGCTGTTCATAAATACATATGACAGTGCTAGGAAGCATGTGCTAAGTGCACTTGCTTAAAGGCATCCAGACACATATCCTGTGCATCTGAATGGTGGCGATACAACACATGTGGACCTGGTTTTGGAAACTGAACCTTCCTTGAAAATGAGTAGCCTTATAAAGGAATGGTGAAGCGACACCCAGAGGTTAAGAAGCACACTTTGTTAGAACTAAATGTATACCATATGTTGCTGTGGTTTGTGTTCCATAGGAGCATCTGCACTTTCCCTGGCTGCTCATGTTTACGGAGCATTATAGCAGTAAAATGCCAAAAGACACAAAGACCGCTGACCCAGTGACTACTTTAATAGCAGTTTGAAAACACATATAATACAAAAGAAGGAACGTTTAATTACTACTGTAGGGACCTGTAAGATGAACAATTGAGTCTTAATTACTGACTAAATTTAGAAGGACTTCTTTCTAATGCCTAAATTTAGATATATTACTAATATTGCCCAGTATTTTAGATAACATCTATGAAGAACTGAAAGTACTTTTTGAACATCTTTATTTAGGAATCAACGTGTTGTCACAGTATATGGCTAATCTTTGGAGGTCAGATATTCCTGTGTTCAAATATCAACTATGTCAACTATTAGATGTAAAGCTTTAGGTAATTTCTTAGCTTCCTAGAAATGCTAAGAAATGCTCTCTTAGTCATGCAACACACACCTTGAAGGTTGTTGAGAGGATCAAATAAAAATAAGTTGTGTAAATGCCCGGCACACAATAGGTACCAACAAATGTACATTTCTTCTCTACTCTCATTATTTACCTTTCATATAATTGTGACATAAAAAGGATTTTTAATTTAACTTTCCATGACTTGAAACAGTTTTGAAAAATTTTGGGGGGTGGTGTGCATCTTAATTTCAATTCCTTAATATGCATATTAATTATGTGTGTATATGTTGTGTGCTCCAGAATTTGGAACAAAGCTTGCAAAACTTTTAAAACAGAGTTGTTAGGGATTATGATTTTTGAATCTGCCCTTTTGTATAGAATAGAGAGGGTTTTATCTTTCTCCCTGATAACTCAAGGACATTTGTAATGTGGAGGTTACCCAGAGTCTCTGACCTTCTCGGGTCTCTGTATTCCGGAATGTCAGCATACAAATTGAGCCTTGGCATTAACTCTCTAGTCATTTTGATATTAGATTGATTGTCCTACTGTTGCATATTTAGTGAATACAATTTTTATGCTTCCATGGAAAGGAAGAAGAAAATAAAATACCCTTAAAAATGATTTCAGAAATGCCTATCATTCTATCCAAATTTTCAGTACTTGTACTTCATTGCTTTGTATTCTATTTACTGGCATTACTGATCTGAAATGTAATTATCTGTCTCGTGTGCGATATATTTCTTTACTGAAATTCTCACTTGTCAGCAGTTGTGTTTCTTTTAAGGCTTATGTAATTTCCGTTAAAATTAGTGTTGCCCAGTGCTCACTTAAAAGGGTTCAGGATCCTCCCTGGGGGAGTTTTAGTTCTAGACTTTCTTCCAGAACTTTTTAGACAGGTGAAATTAGGTGGGTCCTCTAATTTGCCTTGGGAGTAATAGCAAAGCATGATAGACAGAATATTGTCCTCCAAAAGTGTCCACATCCCAATCCCCGTAACCTGTAAATATGTTAGGTTACATGATGAAGGAGAATTAAGGTTGATAATCAACTACTAATATAGGGAGATTATCATGGATTATTTGGAATGGACCCACTGTAATTGCAAGAGTTTTTTTTTTTTTGAGTCTGGATGTCACTCTGACATCAAGGCTGGATGGAGTACCTGGATCATGGCTCACCACAGCCTCTATCTCCTAGGCTCAAGCAATCCTCCCACCTCAGCCATTCAAGTAGGCAGGACTACAGACATGCACCACATGACACAGGCACAGACATGCCTGGCTAATTTTTAAATTTTTTTGCAGAGACAAGTTCTTGTTATGTTGTCCATACTGGTCTCAAATTCCTGAGCTCAAGCAATCTTCCCACCTTGGTCTTCCAAAATGCTAGGATTATAGGCATGAGCCACCATGCCCTGCCACAAGGGTCCTTAAGAGTGAAAAAGGGATGCCAAAGAGGAAAGCCACAGAGAGATATGTCTAAGGAACAAACCTCAGAGAGATGCAACATTGCAGGCTTAGAAGTAGTAGAAACAAGAAAGGCAAGTGGCCTCTAGAAGATGGAAAAGGTAAGGCAAGAAATTCACTCAGAGCCTTTGGAAGTAATACAGCCATGTCTGCATCTTGATTTTAGTACAGTGAAACTTGTGTAGGAATTCTAAACTATAAAACTATAAAATAATCAGTTTTCATTGTTTTAAGATGCTAAGTTTGTGATAATGTATTGTCACAGTCATAGAAAACCATAGGAAGTTTCTGAACTGTAAAAATGTATAAAAGCCTCTGGTCATGTTTTGAGGCCACGTAACCTTCTAAGTCTGTTCAATAGTAAGAGTCCCCCCAAAACTCAGGGCTGAGATATGTTAGAGCATGCTCTTATCAGTCATATAGATTTCTATATGCCATATAGCAGAGGCTCCCACAAATCTCTTTTATTATAAAATGAAGCCTATAGAGAAAATCTGTAAAAACAATAAAATGTTCTTTTAAGAAAAGTGAGTCAGCAGTGGAAATGTCTTGTTTCATTTCCTGTGTTTTTATTTCTTCTTTGTCGTCTTCTGCTGATTATTTATCTTCATTTATTTATCTATCTATTTATTTATTTATTTTAGTATTTAATATAGAAAAAAGAACGGTTAGTTTCAAGCCCTGAAGTTCTTTGCTAATGCACTGATTGAAAGGGAACAGCCTGGACAATTGAGCTTGTCTGTCAAGTTGGTCAAGGTGGAGAGTAATGTGGTCTGGGGTTCCCAGAGCCCATTGGACCTTTGACCTTTTCTGTTGAGTCTATTGATCTAGGTTAATAGTCAGCACTAGTTGTGCTATTGGAAGGGTTGTGTGCCTGTGTGCAA
Organism: Tarsius wallacei; assembly: GCA_963574415.1. Lineage (NCBI taxonomy): Eukaryota > Metazoa > Chordata > Mammalia > Primates > Tarsiidae > Tarsius > Tarsius wallacei. The sequence goes on along the minus strand of CAUYQG010014435.1, from coordinate 22,274 downwards.
TTCCTCATTGAGTACAAATGAGGCTCTGACTAACTCAAAGGGTAATTGGTCCTTTTTGTAGTTTTCCGAGATCAGGGTAGGGAATTAGAATAGATAGGCCCTGACAGGCAGGGTGAAGATTCATTTCTGGAATGTTTGCTGTGGCATCAGTGACAAAACAATGGAGCTGAGCACAGGGCTGATTATATCTTTCATACCATAAATTCTATTTACCAGGGAGTTGTGCATGGCATCAGGTAGGTGACCTGAACTGTTGATTAATAAGGTAACTTTTGAGGTTAGTGAGCAGAGAGATGGGTTTAGTCCTGTCACACCCCTCAACCCCAATGCCCCAGTCTCACCCAAACCCAGTACTCCCACTATCCCATGTTTCTCATCCCACCTAGTTGGGTGCAGAATGAGAGAAACCATAGGTCTGTGGGCTGAATACTTTGACTGACTGAAATGTAGTGTCTGTTCCTATGACCCTCTCTTTACTAGCTAGACTCCTACTCACCAGATCCTGTAATATCCAAACAGTATATGCTGCAAAGCTACTTTATAAAGAATAATCCTCAGAATGATTTGGAATGCTTCTATTTACTTCACAAAAGATACTAGTTTCTCATGGCCCAGTACAACTTTTAAAATGTAAAACGAGATCATTCCTCAAACATTGTTTTAAATCTAAGGACAGAAGCCTAATTACAATTAATTAAGTTCAAAGTATTCAGTAAGCATTTGAGCATCTACCATAGTCCTGGCACTGACGGAAAGATAAGATGGTCAAGGGAGGAGGACATCTTGAAAATGCCTGTAAAGCTTGGGAAAGAGAGGAGTGATTTGCACTGGGAGGTTGGCAGCACTCTGTGTGGGAGACCTCCTGCTGGAGTGTGCATTCAGGAAATGCACTGACTTAGACCTAATTTCCATTTTAAAAAGACAATACTCAGCAGTATTCTGTTTTTCTTTTCTAAATAATTGTATAGTATATACTAGGAAAAATTTTATCTTATGTAATTTATTCACAATTTTTCTTTTTCTTACTTCTTTCCTCCTTCAGCTTTTATTTTCTTTTACAGCTTATCTAAATCTTTTACTAATGCCCTTGAAATAGCCAAGGGTCCTTAAGACTTCCGCTAAATCTATACTGCATGTGCTCTAAAAATGGAATAGCAAAGCCTAGATAATAGCATGTTTGTTTACAGCATGGTTTACTGAACATTTTAAGCTCACTGTTGAGATCTACTGGGCAGGGAAAAGATTCCTTTCAAAATATTACAGTTCATTGACAATGTGTTTGGTCACCCAAGAGCTCTAATGAAGAGGTACAAGGAGATTAAAGTTTTTTCATGCCTGTTAACACAATATTCATTCTGCAGCCTCTGAATCAAGGAGTAATTTTGACATTCCAGTTTCATTAGTTAAGAAATATATTTTGTAAGGTTATAGCTGCCGTAAATAGCAATTCCTCTAATGGATCTGAACCAAGCAAATTGAAAATCTTCTGAAAAAGATTCACCATTCTAGATGACATTCAGAATACTTGTGATTCATGGGAGGAAGTCAGAATATCAACATTACCAGGAGATTGGAAGAAGTTGATTCCAGCCCTCATGGATGACTTTGAAGGATTCATGACTTCACTGGAGAATGTAGCCTCAGATGTGGTGGAAATAGCAAGAGAACTAGAGTTACAAGTAGAGCCTGAAGATGTGACTGAATTCCTGCAATCTCAAGATGAAATTTGGACAGGTGAGGAGTTGCTTCTTATAGATGAGCAAATAAAGTGGTTTCTTGATAGGGAATCCATGCCTGGTGAAGATGCTGTGAACATTGCTGAAATGACAATAGAGGGTTTCAAATGTTATCCACAGTATTCATATACTGCAGAGAAATCTTTTGTGAAAGGAAGAGTCAATTGATGCAACAAACTTTATTTTAAGAAATTGCCACAACCACCCCAACCTTCAGCAACCACTGTCCTGATCAGCCAAGAACCTACCAGCAAACAGATTATGATTCACTGAAGGTGCAGATGATCATTAGCATTTTTGGCAATAAGGTATTTTTAATTATAGTATGAGCATTCTTTTTTTAGACATTAGACTACAGTATAGTAACTTATATATGCACTGGGAAGCCAAAAAGTTGGTGTGACTTGATTAGCACAATATTCAGTCTATTGTGGTGGTCTGGAACTGAACCCACCATAGCTCCAAGATGTGCCTGGAGCAGGGAAAGACATAGAACAGGTTTTCTAAGTGTTAGAAAAGGCCGGGCATGGTGGCTCACATCTGTAATCCCAGCACTTTGGGAGGCCAAAGTGGGAAGATTGCTTGAGCCCAGGAGTTTGAGATCAGCCTAGGCAACATAGCAAGACCCTGTCTCTACCAAAAAAAAAAAAAATAGCAGGATGTGGTGGTGCATGACTTTAGTTCCAGCTACTCAGGAGACTGAGGTGAAAGGATTGCCTGAGCCCAGGAGGTCAATGCTGCAGTGAGCTGTGATCATGCCACTGTACTTCAGCCTGGGCAAGAGAGTGAGATCCTGACTAAAAGAAAAAAGTGTTGGAGGAATGAATAAAATTGAAAAAAAAAAAAGTATATTCTTGTAGATAGTTTTAGGAGACAAATCTTAGCTCTGTAAGGGTGATTTTAGTTTTAGAACTAGCCAAAGGCTGTTTGGCATTAAGACTGAAGAAGCTAGGGAATATAATTTTTTTTATTACAAATGATGTGTGGGAAAAGATTAAGCATGGCTGTTTTTGTGATAAGACACATTTTCTTATATGGCTTATAAAGGGCACTATAATTTACTGGCATTTATTTGCTTAAGGCAATTTCAAAGATGAATTCCCCAAAAACATTTTTAACAGTGACAGTATTGCTGGACTAAGTATTTGGTTTCTCAGGGTGACTACTTTGAAGGACAAGGTTTACTTGCATCTGTAAGTTCTGGTGTCTATGTTAAAAAAAAGCTTAAGTATCATTCTTTTATTGTCACATCTTATTTTCTATAGTGAATTTTTACAAGCTAAATTTCACATTATTTTCTGTGCATTTAACGGTAACCCTATCATTTTCAGTTCTCTCTTTGGTAAGCCTCATCTCCCAATGCAGCAGCATTTGAAAATTCTATTAAAATTGTTTATTTTAAGAAGCTATTCCTAAGACCATTAACTAAGTCCAGATTTAACACCAATTCCAGTGGCTGATCTCTACCCCAAATGGATATAGGGCCACTTGTTAGAACCTTTTGTTTACTGATTTTCAAGCAGTTTTCAATCTGTGTGACACTGATCAGATCCAAGCCAATTTCAACTAATTTTTCAAGTCACTTTTCATGAGGCAGTGCATCAAATGCCTTACCAAGTCCAAATGTATAACATCTGCTCTCTTTTCCCTGATAATTTTACTGCTCTCTCAAGAAGTCAACCACTTTATCAGCCATGGAATGTGTTTTATAAGCCTCCATTATTATTGCCCATGGTTCTGTCACCCTTTAGAATTTCCCCTCTCAACTTTATTTGCCAAGTCTTGATAAAATACTTATTAGTTAGGCATCTGATACAATTATTCTTCTAGTGGTAACACTTTGTGACTCCAGGTTCACTTGGATTAGATCTATATATAACTTTTTCAGTTATTATGATTTAAAGGATGCAAGCAATAAAATCTGTGTTAGTCATTTTTGTTCATATCCTGGGAGAGATGTTATTCAGACTTGCTGATTGGTACATGTTTTGAGGTTTGAAGTATTCACTTACCTGCTCTTTGTCATTAGCTGTTTTTTTTCCCCCTAGGTGCATTTTACAGTTCCCCATCTTTACCATATGTTAAATGGATATTATGCTTGCAAAAGCATGCCTACAGAACAGTCAAATATCTGTGCATGTACAGTAAGTTGGCTCACATAACCCTTGGATACAGAGTAAGTTTTGGATGCTTGTCATTTCATCGATGTAGGTGAGCTGTACTTAAAATAACATTTGCTTTCAAGAGTTTGGGGGTTAATGTCTGTGCACATAAACTGAGAAATGTTTGCTTTATAATTAATTTTTTAAGCAAACTCAATAAGATTTCATGTAAATGATGCACTTTAAAGAATGATTTAAGCTCTTAGGTTATTGTATTTACTGATGGAATTTAGTTAATTGAATAAATATGAAAATCTTGTATCCTTGCATTGGTTAAAATATAGGTATATTTTATTAACTTTTACACAAATTATTCAGTTAAAAAACTGTCTAAGAATACAATTGACATATTTGGTAGAGTCACATAAATTAAAACATTGAGTATGATTTATCAAGGATTACTCAAGTATTAATTAACTGACAGCTAGAACACTGCTCTTGACATTCTTAAATTTCCTTTGGTTAGTCTTATATACATTATAGATTAGTGAGTTTCTCCCTCTTTATATAAAATATTTAGCTTTTGAAGTGTTTTGACATATGGTAAACTTCAATAAGAAGGCAGACATTTTCAGTTTTGAGAAATGTAAATATATCATTCTGTAAGAAATTCCAAAATGTTGGCTATGGGACAATGGAAACCACATGTAGTTTTTCTGTAACTCTCAATATACAAGTAACTGCTTTCAACACATCTTTTCTGTCTCCAGTTTTAATATTAACTACTTGATTAAATGTCAAATGGAGCAAAGGCCATTTATGTCAGGCATCACTAATATTCATATTGTTTTCAAAGAATGGAAAGCATTTAATTTTGAATATTCACCACTCTTGTGTGACTCAGTGATAATTAACTAGTATTGGGAATACCGCCTATGGTAATCTGAAATTCTAGAATTGAGGATTCTTTGTCTGAATAAAAACTACTATGTTTTATTTTATCTATTTATTTATTTGAGTTGGAGTCTCACTGTCATGCTCACAGCCACCCCAGTGTTGACCTGCTGGGCTCAGGCAATCCTTCTGCCTCAGTCTTCCAAGTAGCCAGAACTACAGGCGCACACAACTATGCCTGGCTAATTTTTTATTTATTGTAGAGACGAGGTTTCACCAAGTTGCCTGAGCTGGTCTACGAACCTGCGGGCTCAGGCAATTCACTAGTCTCGGTCTTCCATTGTGCTGGGATTACAGCCTGAGCCACTGAGCCCGGCCTATTTTTAATTGCTAAATGGCAGTTTTATGTTCCTTCTGTGAGTTCCACAATTTAGAATATAAATTTTGGAAATATGTTCAAAACAGTGTTTCTTTATTTTTGTTTTTAGAAACGGGGTCTTGTTCAGTCACCTGGGCTGGAGTGCAATGACACGATCATAGCACACTGCAGCCCTGAAGTCCTGGGCTCAAGTGATCCTCCTACCTCAGACTCCTAAGTAACTGGGACTACAGGCACGTGCCACCATATCCAAATAATTTTTAAATTTTTTTGTAGAGATGAAGTCCCAATATATTGTCTAGGCTGGTCTTGGACTCCTGGCCTCAAGCAATTCTTCCACTTTGGTCTCCCAAAGTATTGGGATTACAAGCTTAAGCCACCACGTATGGCCAATAGTGCTTTTTCTAACATCAGGGTTAGACTTTTTCTGTCATTAATGTTAGGTCTATACCTGTAGACAGATATTATAAATATTCTGTTCATTAAATTAAAACTATTAATGACTATAGTACTTGTATTATACCAACATTTTAAATGAGAGTGGAGGAAATTTTAATTTCACTTAAAAAGTAAGTCTGAATCTAGAAAGCTGTACCTAAGGATAAGTGTTTTAAGCTTAGTTCAATATACTTTATAAATGAATGTATGTGCACTTGGAATCAATGATTCTAAGTCAAGAAATGGTATGATGTTAGAGGTCAAACAGAGGGACTCAGAGTAAACATGTTTAGGTTTTACTTTCTTTGTATAAATATTTAAAATGATGCATCAATATATATCAAACAAAAGAGTGCATAATTCTTTTTATATAAGTAAAATCAGAAGTCTGCAGTTAGCTTTTTATAAAAATGTGATAATTTTGTTTCTCAACATGCCAATCATATACTTGAAAGTTTTTTAAAAGGTCAATTTTCTGTATAGTTCCAAGTTTCTCAGTTTATATCAACACATTTCTGTTGTTCTGTTGTTATTTACAGATATTTATGTGTTGTTTTAAATTTTTCTTTCTGCTAGATTCATGAATCATTCACATAAACATAGGAATGCTATTAAATAAATACATTCCCTTGTAACACATGACTTTTGTATTTCTGAGACTTCAGAATTTTTCTTTATTAGTTATGAGATAAAGCACATTAAAAGATGCATTACACAAGCATTGTAAACAGATATGGTCAAATAGGAAGATTGAATATGGGTTAAGAGATTTCTGGTTTTTGAATAGAAAATAAGTAAAAATTTGTGTTACAAAATATTTGCATCTTTATAATATAAAGCATGAGCAGTGTCAAGATAAAAGAATATCTGATTTTATGCATTTTTTAAAACGTTGGAGAATTCTTTGTAGACATTGGGTGAGCAAGGACTCTCTTCTAATGACGTGAACGGGTAAATTCATTCATTGTTGGATTATTCTCCATCAGAATGTTTTTCTAGAATCCAGACACAATATATCCTCTATTTGATATTAGTCAATTACTTTTTATCTTAATATTCTCATACAATATAAGTAATTTGTCCACTTCTGTTTTTATCTGTTTATCTATGGTGGTGACAGGGAGTAGGGGTTAGACTGTTGTGTGAAATGAGGATGACCCTCTTTTGTGTTTTAACCAGAGTAATTTGGAATGTTTTGCCTTCATCCTTTTCAAAGTATGAGTTTTGTCAAGATGTTGGCTCCAGTCACATCACTGAAGACAGCAGGTTATAAGTGATTGAAACTTTGTTCTTACTTGATGTTTTATAAGTCATGTTCTGCAAAAGGTTAGGTAATATCTATAAGCTAGAAGACTCAAGGTGTTGATCAAATCTAAGAAATACATTTTCAAATAGAATATGCAAAATAAAAAGTTTTAGTACATTTTAGGCTACCTTGCACTCTTTAAAAAGTAGACTCACATTATATGGTTAGTTGTCTGCTGATTGCCATGCTGATCTTCCTATCTGTTTTAGCATATTGTTTTTTATATTGAGAAATTCCTAACTATTTGACCTCAGACTAGTAACTTTGAAAATAATTATTCTTTTTTAAAATTTTAGAATCACGAGGTACACGTGAGAATTCGTTTCATAAGTAATGTTGTGTGAAAGCAAGGTTTGGACTTCTAATGATTGCCTCACCCCACAGTAATGGGCATGACACCCAATGGGTGGTTTTGTATCTCTGGATTTTGTAACCCACCAATGGATGGTTACGCCTGCTCCTTCCATCCCTCCCTTAGCAGTGTCCAGTGTCTTTTGCTCCCATCCTTGTGGTCTGTGTGTCCAGTGTTTAGTGCCCACTTATGAGTGAGAACATGCAGTATTGTTTTTTCTGCGATAATTAATTCACTGAGAATAATTATTCTTTTCATCCTAGGTAAGATAGGTATCCGAACTGAGCTGGTTCAAATAAAAGGAAGCAAAATCTCAGTTCTTTTCTGTAGAGTTTTAATTTCTTTTATTACAACTAAGTGGTTGTTGTAAATATAAAATTCTGTTTTCTTTAGTACCCCTCAGAGGGCAGGGAGGGGAAAAATAAAGGCAGAGCCAGACTTCTTCTTGCGCACTTCTTTAATTTAATAATAATTAATCTTGAAGTGAAAGTATGACTGGAGCAAAATTTCTTAATTTGCAGTTTAGGAGCCCTTGGGGGATCCTAGGACACGGTAGTGGCCACGTTCATTGACATGCCATTCTCACTCCGGCCTATGCTTATGTCTTCTTCCTTAGTTCTCCTGCACAAGTACAAGGATAGAAGAAGCAGATGGGCAGAAGGCAACACATAAGGAAGATAACACCACAATGACACTTGGGAAATTATAGGAAATGTGTGAAGTGAACCTGCAGCTATCCTGTTTTATAAAGAACAGAGTGTGTTACCACACATTTTTATAGACTTAGTAATGTTTATTACTTTTGCATACCAGTTTCAGAGTTTTCTCTGTGGTATGCAGTACTAAAGTGGAGTACTTTTATAAAATGTTTTATTTTCATTTAAATCAAGTTTCCAGAGTTAAAGTGTACAAATTAGTAGCCAATTACCTAGTTTGCATGCCTGTGAATTTTCCATGTTCTACTAATATGGAAATGAATCTGAATATTGATTAGATTGTTTTTAAATCTATGAGAGAATTTTGTGCCTTTATCATAGTCTTAAGTTGTAAGAAAAAATTAAAAACTTTGAAAATTAAAAGCTTTGATATTTAAAAAATATTTTCTAATATATTTACAGATATTATTTTCATTTAAATGCACCTGAGATGACTATCATCTATTCAGTTCTAGAAAACTTAGTGGTGATTTTTTTAAAATATTTTCTTCGAGGCATATAGTTCAAAATAATACACTTCATTTGTTGCCAAAGTATAAGAATCTCTCCAGTCAGCAACCTTAACCTTATTTCCATTAATAATTGAATATTTCTTTCACTAAATTATCAACATGCAAAATAGATGCAATGATACAGAGAGTATGTGCATATGTAGCATGAAAGAAAAGGTGAAATTCAATCAAAAGTGGGCAGTTCAGTTACTGACCCTGCTCCTCATTATGTCATGCTCAAGTATTTCCCAGGGGAACTAGTAAGGGTGGACACCCAAACAAAGGGGAGGGTAAACCTTATTATGAATCTGCCAAATTAGGGAGTGCCACAGAACTGTAGCTTAATCCAGAGAAAGAAGGGGTTCCTGTCACTTAAGGATCTTGTGCAGTTTGGTGGAAATGGCACTACCTTGAGCTCAGATTGCTGTCCCATAATTTTGATCAAATCATTTTGCTCTTACTCTTGTCTTGAAACTTAAGCTTGGAATATTCACATATTTACAGGACTGCTGTGAGAAGTAACTAACAGGGCTGGCTCATGGCATGCAGAAGGCACTCTTGCTTCTAGAGGTAGTGCTATGTGACAACCTTTTCTGAAGTTTTCTGAATCTTAGTTATTTCGATTTTGGTGATCACTTATAAAACTCAGGGAACCCAGACACTGCTTCGCTCTCTGTTTCTCTTCCTTTCTCTCTCCCCCTTCTCTCTTCTCCTCATTCTCCCTTCATTTCTTCCTCCCTCATATATTTTACTCATAATTATTTAAAGATAATTTTCATTTTGGTGGCATAATTTGAGACTTGGTTAAGATTATTTTAAATTTTAAAACAAGACTTCAACCTAAAAGTGTAGAACACGACTTTATTCAGAACACAAAAAGATGAGAACTAGAAGGAATCTTAGCAATCATCTGGTTCAGTATGTTCCATTTCCCAAGAAATGAAGTTTGTCCCAGGCAGATTTGTCTATGTCATAAAGAAGCAGAGTGTATCCAGCAATGAATTTAATAATAATAATAATAATAATAATATTTTCCCTTGTTACACAAGCAGTACATGCTCATTGTAGAAAACTTAGAAGGTACTGATCTAATAACACCCCACTTATAATCCTATTATCTAAAGAAACCTATATATAATATAGGTATAATATTATATATATATTCTTGTTTTAATTTTTCTATATACATGCATTTTTACTGGATAGGAACAATGCAATCCATACAGTTTTTCAATAAAGATAGCTTTAATAGTTTCTAAAAGTGAAACAGGAGTATTGTAAAAAATTCCAATAGTACAGAAGAGTAAAAAGAAGAAAGTAAAAATATCACTTGAGTTCTCACTGTACAGAGATAATTATTGGTAGAATTATTAAGACAGTTATGAGGTATGCTAAAAAATTACTAGCTAATATATGTATATATGATATTCTTTTTTACTCAATACACATCATGTATGCATACCGCTGTCAATACCATCATTTTGTTGATTGAATTATATGCTATTATACAGATAAACCTTGATTTATTTAAAAATTTATATTGCTAAACTTTATATTACTACCAATTTCTCTCTCTCCTTTTTTTTTGAGTTGGAGTCTCACTCTGTTACACAGGCTGGAGTGCAAGCTCACAGCCACTGCAGTTTCAACCTGCTGGGCTCAGGTGATCCTAATGCCTCAGCCTTCCATGTAGCTGGAACCACAGGCATGTGCCACCACACCTGACCAATTTTATTTATTTATTTATTATAGAGATGAGGTCTTGCCAAGTTGCCCAGGCTGGTCTTGAACCCTTGGGCTCAGGCAATCCTCTTGCCTCTGCCTCCCAAAGTGTTGGGATTACAGGTGTGAGCCACTGTGCCAGGCTCAATTTTTCTCTTATAGGCAGTGCTATATTAAGCATCGTTATAGCTAAGTTTTTGTATACATCTTTTGTTTTTGTTTTTGTTTTGAGTTGGAGTCTCACTCTGTTACCCAGACTGGAGTACAGTGGCACGCTCATGGCCACCACAGCCTCAACCTGCTGTTCAGGTGATCCTTCTGCCTCAGCCTTCCGAGTAGCTGGAACTACAGGTGCATGCTACTACATACCCAGCTAAGTTTTTGATTTATTGTAGAGACGAGGTCTCTCCAAGTTGCCTAAACTGGTCTCGAACCCCTGGGCTCAAGCAATCCTCTCACCTCAGTCACCAAAAGTGCTGGGATTACAGGCCTGAGCCCCTGTGCCTCGCCCTGTATACATCTTTGATTTGTTTCTTTTGCCAGATTCCTAGAAGTAGTGTTGCTGAATCAAAAGTTATGCAGATTTATACTCCTACCAATTATGTATGAAAGAGTCTATTCCTTATACATCTTACCAACACTGAATATTATAATGTAATATATGCATTTATTTGGAACAATATCTCATTACGATTTAATTTTGTGTTTATTTTCTAGCAAGAACAAATACTTCCTAAGTTTTTATTTATAATACATTATTCTGTTGTGAATTGCCTGTTTTTGTCATTTGCCAATTTCAAAATTCAGATATTCACCATTAATGCATTAAACATATTAATGCTTTTTGTAATATCTGACATTTTCTTTAGTCATTTGCATTTTACCTTTCAATTTTGTACATATTTTGTACACATTCTTTTTTTAAATGTATACAAGTTTTGATGTTTTAGGTGATTATGTCAGCATTTTACTTTATGATTATTACTATTTTTAAAATCATGCTTTCAAAATCCTTTCTTACACAAACATCATGTAACTATTCATTGATACTTTCTCCTAATACTTTTGCCATTTGTTTAATATATCTGGAGTTCATTTGCATGTAAAAAGTGAGGTAAAATCCAACTTAATTTTTTTTTTTTGATTCAGAGTCTCACTCTGTCATTCAGGCTGGAGTGCAGTGGCATGCTCACGGTCACTGCAGCCAGGCGGTCCTTCCACCCTAGGCTTCCAAGTAGCTGGAACCACAGGCATGCACCACCACGCCTGGCTAATTTTTTGATTTGTTGTAGAGGTGAGGGCTCGCCAAGTTGCCCAGGCTGGTCTTAAACCCATGGACTCAGACAGTCCTCTCACCTCAGCCTCCCAAAGTGCTGGGATTATAGGCATGAGCCACCATGCCCGACCAACTTAATTTTTTTCTACAACACTTACTATATTGACTTGTCATATACTACCTTTGTCACATACTCAATTTTTTATTTTTATTTTTGTACAGTTACATTTATCAGTTTTTCTTTATGGTTTTTATCATTAGTGCCATACTTTATAAAAGCTTTCTGTCTCAAGAGTACGTATACACACACACACATATGCCTATATATTTTTCTGGTACATTTATGGTTTCATTTTTAATATTGAATTCATTAGTTTATCTAAAATTTATTGCAATGTATTATGTGACATAAAGATTTAACTTAATTTTTCCCTAAGTGGTCAGTTGTATCAATATAATTTAGCAAATAATTAATATTTGCCCTTTAATTTAAAATGTTACCTTTATCACATAAATATATAAATTCTTACAGCTCTTTGGATATATTCCTGAACTTTTTATTCTAGTCCAGTTATCTTTCTGTTTGTTCTTATACTAGTTCCACAATTTGAAAATTATAGTTACTTTATAATATACTTAGAATCTTTTAACTTTTAATAAATATTTTAGTTTGGGGATGTAAATTGGTACTGCATTATTTTTAAATTTACATTTCTCTGTCTAGTAGTGATTTGGAGCATTTTTTCATATGTATTAATTGTTTGGATTTATTTATCTGTGATCTTTCTATATTTTGTATATCCTTTATCTATTTTTCTCTTAAGTTATCCCTTAAAAAATAACTTATAAATATTAGTCCTGTATCTGTGAGTTGTTTTGCAGATAGTTTTGCAACTCTATTATTTATGGTTTTTTTTTTACTATATACAAGTCTTCAATGAAAAAGAAATATATTTACTGGGTCTACCTTTATTTTATGACTGTTAGGTTTCCTCTCTTGTTATTAGGGGTCCCTACTACTAGTTGTACCTATGGTCACCTAAATTTTCTTTCATGATACTGTTATTTTAAATTTTAAGTAATTTATCTAAATTAATTTTTGTGTGTGATTTGAGATAAAGGTCTAATTTTGTTTTTAACAAATGGCTAGCTTGTTTATTATAACAGATGCCAGCATTTATTAAGTAAGCTTTTTCTCCCACGAATAGAAGTATTGCTTTCGTAATATATTACATTTAAAAATATACTAAATTTACTTCTGAAGTCTCTATTTTGTCCCACTGATCAGTTTGTCTACTCCTATGACAATACTGTTCTATGCTATGTATATAATGCAATATAATACTTTGACAAATACTATAGTTATTTGATTATAGGGGCAGAAAGACATTCTCAAACATGTAAGCATTAAGCAAATATGTACGTTTGAGTCCTTCTGAAAAAAAAGTATTTGATAAAGTTCAGATAACAGATAAATAAAGAAAAGAAATTAGAAAATAGAGAGCCAGGCCATAAAAGGCTTGGGAAACATTAAATTCATTAAAATACAAATGCTACAGTCAAATAACTGTGAGAGATATGTTGCAAATAGTGTGTATATATATGTATTAATATTTATGATGTAAAGTGAACAAAAAATCAGTTGGTGGTTATTTGACAATTTGACCATATGTATCAAAATTTGTAATGTACATAACCTTTGACCCAGCAATTCTACTTACTTTGTTTAAAGGTGTACGTGCACTAACTGTATTTTGTAATGGCAAAAGACTGGAAACAATTAAAAACTTCACTGATGGGGAACTAGTTAAATAAATACGGTTATACGGAACAATATCAAAAAATTTTTTTTTATTTTAAATATATGGGGTACAAATCAGGGTTAGGTATACAAATGTTCATTGATACAAGTACCCTTGTTGATGAGGTGTGCCCCCTCCCCCCCCAGCAGTTTCCCACTACTGCCAATTCCTTTCTTATAATGTTACAATAGTTGTTTAAGGTCCACTTATGAGTGAGAAAATGTGGTACTCGATTCTTTGTTTCTGTGACAGATCACTCAGTATTATAGACTCTAAGTCCATACAAGTTACTGCGAAGTTCATAATATTTCCTTCTTTATGGCTGCATAAATATTCCATCGTGTATATGCAGCACATTTTAAAAATCTAGTCCTCTTTCCTTGGGCAGCATGGTTGGTTCCATGTTTTTGCTATTGTGAATAATGGAGCAATAAACATGCGTGTGCAGGTATCTTTTTCATAGAGAGATTTGAGTTCCTCTGGGCATATTCCCAGTAGGGAGTTTGTGGGGTTATATGGGAGGCTGATTTTTAGATCTTTTAGGAATTGCCTAACATTTTTTTTGAGTCAGAGTCTTACTCTGTCACCCAGACTGGAGTGCAGTGGCATGCTCCCAGCCACCGCAGCCTCCACTTGCTGGGCTTAGGCAATCCTTCCGCCTCAACCTTCCAAGTAGCTGGAACCACAGGCGTATGCTAATGCCTACAAAATTTTTTGAGTGCAAACAGCAGGGTACAAAGCATTGTGTACAATATGATCCCATGTATGTTAACAAAGTTATTTATATAATCGTGTTTGTATTGACATAGAAAATTTCATCAGGAGAAAAGCTAGGCACTCCCACCGATTTCATGGAATTTGTAAGCCAGCAGGGAAAATATACATGGAACAAATAATTACAAGTTCATTGAGTGTGCAGAATGGTAGGGTTCTCTGTGGGAATCCAGCAAATATATAGTAAGTAGATTTAACCAAGTTTAGGGGGTTGGAATAGGCTTTTGGGGCAAGGTAATATTTTAATTTTTAATAGTTAGTTAATTTAATGCTTAACATTTAATTTTAACATAAAGGATATTTAGGGCTGAAGGATTGGGAGTGACATTGTGGGTGTGAGGAACATTCCAGGTAAACAAATTATAAATATGAAGGCTCTTGGTGGGGCTCCTGCGGAAGTCCAGGTGAGAGATGAAGTGTTGGTAGGGGAGAAGGAGAGAATGAATAGATTTAGAGATGTTTAGGCATCAGAATAGACAAGACTTGGTAACTGACTGAGTGCAGGGAGTGAGGAAGATAGAAAAGTCAAGGAAGACTCCTGGTATGGAGGTGAATAGCTGTTTGGATGTTGCTGCCGCTCACGAAGAAACACATAAGGAGGAGGTGTGCGGGAGATGGTTCATTCAACTTTGGGCATGTTGCAATTGAAATGGTAGGTGGTATTGCACAGAGATGACAGGTCGACAGATAAATGTACGGGTTGGTCTGAAACTCAGAAGAGATGTCCAGCCTTGAGATGAAGGTTGGGAGTTGGTGAAGCACAGATCTGAAATCATGGAGGGCATGAGGTTGCATCGTAAGAGGATACAGAGGGCAGGGGAAAGGCAGCCTGAGGAAGGCCTTAGAAGCCCTCACATTGTTTTTTTTTTTTGAATCAAAGTCTCACTCTTTCACCCAGGCACAATCATGTGCAGTGGCACCATCATGGATACCATAGCCTTGATCTGCTGAACTCAGGCGATCCTTCTGTTTCAGCTTTCCAAGCAGCTGGAACTGCAAGTGCGTGCCATCAAGTCCGGCTAATTTTTTGATTTATTGTAGAGATGAGGTCTCGCCAAGTTGCCCAGTCTGATCTCCAACCCCTGGGCTCAGGCAATCCTCTCACCTCCCAAAGTGCTGGGATTACAGGCTCGTGTGAGCCACTGTACTCGTCAGCACCCACATGTAATGGTCAGGAAGAACAAAAAGATCCCTGAAGATAGAACTGAAAATAGAAGCCAAGGATAGAGAACACTCTCCAGGTAGTTTTTGGAAGGTAAGGAATAGTAAGTCTTAAGACAGAAGTCACTCATATCAATGCTGCAAAGAGGTCAAGTTTCAAGGAGGCCTGGGACATTCTTCTTGATTTGGTTACAAGGAGGCATTTTGTGACATGAAAAGGCCACTGGGAAAGGTGGAGGCAAATTCTCAGCTAGGTGTGAAACTGAAGATAAAGTTGAGGATATAGAGTTGAGGTTAATTGTTTGGGGTAGTTTGACTGGGAAGTAAAAGAAACAGGCAGAACAAAAACTTGAGAATATGTGGGTCCTTATAGGAAGACATTAGTAAAGAAAGAGACATTGGAGAGAGGGTTAGCCATTAGCCAGTTTTGTCAAGAAGGTTGAGAAGGGTTGGAGTGAGACCTGGAGACCTGAGGGATGCTTGCCCAGTAGAAAACAGGGGAGGGGTAGGTGCAGATACAAGTGGGCACATGTATGTGATGATAAGATAGTCAGGTAACTTCCACCTGCTGGAAGTTGGAGGTGAGGTGAGCTGCTAAGAGAGGAAGGGTGCTGGGCCAGTCTGAGAAGCAGAAGGAGGCTGCTGCTCATAGCTGTGGGGCATTGGAAAGGGAGCTGACCAGAAACTCACACTCACTGGAGAGCCTCTCACATTTTCATTTGAAGAGCAAACTCCTAAGGTATGACTTTGTAATTTGAATTTAGATAATATCTAGGTGGAGGTATCTATAAACAGTTTATAGATCATCTCTGTTATAAACTTTTAATAGTCACATAAAAAAACACACAGTGAAATTTTAAAGAGTAGACTGGTTTTACTCTGTCATGGTGTAAACTAAGTCAATGTCTACTAAAAAATCTAGAAAAACATGGACATACCCATATACTTCTCAAGCAAATGAAATACACAAAATTCAGATATGCAAAGTAAATATATTGGAATTTTTCCTCTATGTTATTACCAAATGATATTTTGGGACAGGTACTGTGCTAGAGGAAAAAGACCATGGAGTTTGGAGTCAGATATATTTCGTAAAAGTCTAGCGTTGCCGATCACCAAAACGACCATGGGCAAGTCACTATCAAGTGACTTCACAGACTTCAGTTTTCTCATCTTTGAAATAATAAGATCTATCTGACTGGGTTGTTGAGAGGATTAAGTCATGCGACATATGTAAATTATCTAGGACAATGCATGACACATGTTTTGTGTTCGATTAAGAGAAGTCCTTTTACTTATTTTTTCTTTTCTTTCTTTCTTTTCTTTTTTTCTGAATCAGAGTCTCACTCTGTTGCCCAGGCTGGAGTGCAGTGACACAATCATGGCTTACCACAGCCTTGATCTCCTGGACTCAAGCGATCCTTCTGTCTCAGACTCCCAAGTATATGGGATTATAGGTGTGTGCCACCATGCCTAGCTAATTTTTTGATATTTTGTAGAGTCAAGGTCTTGTTATGTAGCCCAGGCTGGTCTCAAACTCCTGGACTCAAGCAATCTTCTCACCTCAGCCTTTCAAAGTGCTGGTATTATAGGTGTAAGCCACTGCACCCTGCCCTTTTACTTATTCTTGATTTACATGATCTACAAGGTTGACTTACAGGACTCACATGAATGATGTCTTCTTGTCTGTTCAATCAACCAATCAACATTTATTGGAAACTAGTTACTTGGTGCTTAGTATTGTGCTAAGAGCTGAGGAAACAAAAAAGAATGAACCATTGTTGTTGTCCTGAAGCTCTTCATCCTGCCTTTAGAGTGTACTTTCATGTAAGAGTTTTCTAAACACACACTTCCAGAGTCTGTTAGTTGCTTAACTTAATTAAGTAATATTTTAGCCCAGTGGCTAGTATATCACAGACACCTAATATATCTTCTCTTTCTTATCCTTTTCCCAAAGAAATAGACTATACCACCTTTATAAGCAACTAATGTAAATAAATCTGATGTACAGATTAAGAATTACAAACAGCATATGATAGGTATGGAAAGAAACTGCTGAAAGCATAACCATCTTAGAAAAGCTGACCCTTGGGTACAGACTTTGAAGACTGGTTGCCTGTTTTGCCTGAAGTGCTTGACGTGGTCTAAAAGTTCCACATCTTTTTGTGACCCTGCCTGTGTTTCCTGTGGTGTCCACTCAGGGTTATCCTTTCCATTTCTGAAAACCGAATTTCTGACACTCACATCTGATTTAGATTTTTCAAGATTCCTTGAAATATTTTTTTCCCTACTAAAATTCACAATTTTATGTCTAGTCTTTCTTCTAACTCAGTAAGAGGAATCATATTCTCTGAAGTCTGTAGTAGGTCATAGCCTTACAATATGATGCTGTAACTTTTACAGTTCCCATGCTATTTATTTTTACAGTGAATTCTAGCTTTTTCGCTTGTTTTATACAATTTAAAAACTTAATGTGAATTCATTTTCGTTGTAAAAATTTAAAATACACTAACTCAAGGCAAAAGCTGTAAA
Organism: Tarsius wallacei; assembly: GCA_963574415.1. Lineage (NCBI taxonomy): Eukaryota > Metazoa > Chordata > Mammalia > Primates > Tarsiidae > Tarsius > Tarsius wallacei. Next base: position 4,593 of record CAUYQG010014435.1, on the reverse strand, counting down.
AGCCTCATAGCCTCACTTTTTTCTCTTTATCCCTTTCACATTGTATAAGTAACATGGTTACTATTTTCCCAGACATTATTCTGTGTATTTTCATGCATATGAGTGTCTATATAATATATGTGTGTTTATATGCATGTATTTTAACAAAAATGGGATTTTAAGATACAAATTATTCTATAACTGGCTCTTCTCACTTAATAGGTGTTGAAGCTTTTGACATGGTACATTTAAACCTATCTCATTCTCATTTTAACAGCGACATAAAATCTTATATTATGGATATAACCAGCCTCCTGTTGATAGCAAAGCCAAATTCCTGAGTTTTTCCCCAAAGCTGATAAAGAGTTAATGGCAACTCTTCTGGTTGCTACGCCAAAAAAAAAAAAAAAATTTTATTTTCAGTTATCTTTCACCCTCCTTTTATTTTTCTTTTTAGCACTTATCATTTGACATACGTTTATTTGTTGGTTTATTTATTACCTATCTCCTTCTCACAGGTATATAAGCCTCATGTTAACAGGTCAGGAACAAGAGATGGTTACAGTGGAGAGGGCAACAGGTAAACCTACTGAAAGAAGAAAAATGTGTGTGTCAGGAGGGGAACCTTGACTGTCTCCACTCTGTAACTTTGGCAGGAATTCAGGTCTTTACTCCTTAATCACCCGAAACCCCCATCTCTCCACATGTATCTGTTCTCCTGGATTCTTTTACCACTCACATCTGTTCAGTCATCAGGTCTTATCAATTTTGTGGCACACATCCACTTCTCTTTAATACCATCGCTGTCACTCTATTCCAAGACTATCAACATTGGCTAAGACTATTGCTAGAACCTCCTAATTGGCCTCTCCCATCTACTGTGTCCAGCCTCTCCTCTCTCTTCCCATATTCACAATGCACAGCTTACAAGTACCCTTCAGGGGCTGCCCTAGTCCATGCCCATGATTCAAACTCATGATTTCTCACTGCCTACAGGGCTCTACCTCTCTCTAGCCTCTTCTGTACCATCTACTCCCTTAGTTCTTATACTTTAGACATGCTGATTTTTCTGTCAGTTCCTGTCTCAGGCCTTTGCACAAGCAGTTCTGAGAGGGATGCTCTTTCTTTCCACCCTTCTTCTTACATAATTCAGTCCCCACCTTACATATCTTTTTCTTAGAAATGCCTTCTGTGACTCCACAGACTGTACTCTGGACTTCTGTGTAACACACATCATGCTTGTACTTACGTAGTTAATACCCCTGTTCCTAGTGAGACTATATGCTCCCTGAGAGCATGGGCCATGTCTGGTCTTGGCACTGCCTGGCACACATTGGATTCTCAACAAATGTTTGCTGAATGAACGAATGTGGTCTTAATTTTGGGAGAGGGAAAATTCTCTGAAATTACTGCCTTAGCCTTGATTCAAGAAGTTATGATCTAGTATAAACTTGTACAGATGAGATAGAACAAGGCAACAGTAGAAGAAAATCTGGTAAGATCAGAGAAGAAACTTTCTCTGTGGTGTCTCCTGAATTAAGTTCCATCAATGCTCTAGAGAGATGGGGTTAAGACCAGAATCACGCTGTGGTTAAGAGAGAGTTATTTTCACTTTTGTATATACAGCTAAAATTTTATTATTTAGGTATATAGTATATGTAATTAATTGCCTAAAAATTAACTGCTAGGGAATTTTTAGAGCTTTGAATGTGTTTCATTTCTTAGCATGGTTTTACTTCTCAGACAATCCCTTTACCCTTGTAGGATCAGGTTAAATAACGCTTTGAGTTCTTGTTTTTTTCATACTTTGTATGTGCAGTTTATTGTACATCATTTACACATCAACAAAGCTTTTTTTAAAAAATGCCAATGGTTTCCAATCTTGTGTCTGGAATTTTTCCTTAAAAGTAGTTTAAAAAAAAAAAAATCCAGTGCCTAAACTTCTTGGGAAAGTAGAATCTGGAAACTTTCATTTAAAATTAAAGTATTTTCCAGATTACGAGTAACTCTCATCTCTCCTGATTTTGCCAGATCCTAATTGTTTGGTCTGGAACCAGTGCAGTGCCCTTACCTCATTGGGCTCCAGGCTCCTCATCTATAAAATAACAGTACATGTAATTTGCTTAGAACTAGAGTGGTAATTGCTATAATTATGATTATTCTGTCTTTCTACCTCATGTTATTCTTAAGGACAGATGCTTGATTTAGTTTCAACTGACTTTTTTTCTTTCTTTAGTGGCCTCACCTGGAATAATTTTAACTCCATTGATGATTCCTACAATCAAATAATCAAATCAGCCAGTTCCCTGGAAGAATAATGAAAACAAACTGTTCTGTTCTTGTTCTTAATTTAACATTTTTCATCTTATAAACTTGATACAATTGAAGCTAAGAAGATACAGACTTTGTAAAAGTTTTGAGTGATAGAAGATAGAATATGATCTCAGCTATAATTATGGCATTGTTAAATTGGGACTATAATTTAAGGATTTGACCTTTGTATTTAAAATTTGAGGGTTTTGTTTAACTGCAAGAATCCATAAACAATGATGACATTCTAAAGAGGAAAGAAATGGAAAGTAAATAACACTGCTGACTTTTCTATTATATTTAGGTGCACTGGTAGAGAACAGAAGGACAAATATAGCTTCAAAATTCCTTATGACACAAGGCACAACACACCAACAAAGAAGCTTCTGACCATACTTGCTCTTTAATCTGCAACACTGGTTACAGCAGAATTTATAATCAGTTGAAGGTTTGACGAACTGACAACAACCTCTCTGCTCCCATTTTTATCTACATGATTGCTTATTTATTGCAGAAGCATGATATTTATTCTTAATAATATGCTAATCATAATTGCTAAGGAAATTGCTGGTTAGCCTGTCTGGCATTAGGTGATCAAAAGGAAGCCACTATGGAAACAAAAATATTTCATTAGAAAACAAAAGGAATTGCAACGGAGCATACTTTGATATCATTATGATTTGGTTCTTACAAATTGTTATTAACAACTATACTAAAATATTTCATTGTGGATATACAAAGCCAGGTTGTTGCAACATGTAGATTAGAATTTGATCCAATCTATGAATAACTGAGGAAGTTTGCACAGAGGATGGTAATAAATAGCGGTTGCTTTAACCAGAGACAGCCAGTCCTAATTTAGTTCTGCATCTTCTTGTCTTTTGCTTTTGTGCTTTCTGTCCAGTTTTGGTCCCTGGCACTCTCCCATTATCCTTCTCTGCTCTCCATGGGACATTTTGGTAGGAATATAATTCCATGTATTCTATCTTCTTTGGATATTTACATTTATATTTACTTTATTTCTCATTGAAAAATTAGAGCCTTTTGTTCCTGCTTAATTTTGAATGTCACCTGTTTTTTGTTTGTTTTGTTCTTTTTAAGTAAGGAACACTATCCTAGTGTCTCTAAAAATAGACTGTTGCTTACTTTGCCATCTGGGGAAATAGATCTAGACTTGAAATGAAAGATGTTGTGGAAAAAAAAAAGAAAACTGCTATCCACTGAGTTATGGCAGAGAACAGAGAAGGGTCCAGAGAAAGTTTGAAAATATTTTCCTTGTAAGGTCTTTTAAGCTTACATAGCCCTTAAAATGTATCCCAGGTAATATACTTAGAAATGCTTAAAAATACTGCTGGGCATGGTGGTTCATGCCTGTAATCCCAGCACTTTGTGAGGCTGAGGTGGGAGGATTGCTTGAGCCTAGGAAGTTGAGGCTGCAGTGAGCTGGGATTGGACCACTGTAGTTCAGCCTGGGTGTCAGAGTGAGACACTCTCAAAACAACAACAGCAGCAACAACAACAACAACAACACTAGGAAAATGCAAAAAGGACATTTAAAATTAAACACAACGAAACAATTTACAATCATTTTGCATATAATTCTGAAAGACCTCTTCATACAGTCTGATATGATTCTGATTATGGGGAAATTTTACCCAAGGAAATAAAATTGAACTTTCTTTCACAGATAACTGATAAGAAGTAACCCATAAAGCAATATTGTCAAAACAAAGCTGGTCGAGACCAAAATGCCTTAGAGGCTCTTGAAAAAATTAAGAAATTACTTGGAGCACTTGGGAATTGTATCTGTAACAGATTTTAGATAGTGGGCTTGCATATCAACTTGGTTCTCTGTGTAACACTTGGGTAGCAGTGTCAGCATCCGTTTATCCTGAGATCATTTGGAAGTTAGAGATAACTGACTCAGAAGATGGGAAGATTTATAGAAAAACAAAGTTCATTATATGTAAAAAGCCTGAAAACTGGATGAAAAGAGCCAATTATGTATAACTGAACCAGAAAACAGGTGAGGAGTTATATATGCCTGTAAAATGTTCTAAGTAGAATACATTTTATTTTTTATTTATTTATTTATTTATTTATTTATTTTTGAGTTGGAGTCTCACTCCGTTGCCCAGACTGGAGTGCAGTGGCCTCTTCCGGCCACCGCAGCCTCCACCTGCTGGGCTCTGGCGATCCTTCCGCCTCAGCCTTCCAAGTAGCTGGAACTACAGGCGTGCGCTACCACGCCCGGCTAATTTTTTTGATTTATTGTAGAGATGAGGTCTCACCAAGTTGCCCAGG